>ML796050.1:270579-309587 GCA_009831015.1 Picea engelmannii
GACCTTCGTACTTCTTTCTTAATATGAAATTAGTAACCTTTCATGCTAACAACTCACCATGCAGGAACTGTCAACATTGTCATTAATGAGTGAATTGCTCGAGGAGATCTCCCATTAATACACATTAAACCAAGATCTACAGAGAGTTATATTATCCCTTCCGATTGTTCATCTCAAACACGGGTCGTCGCATTGACCCGTTCAAGAAATATCCATTTCTTAATTGCTCATTGTCATATCCACCGTGTTCTCACTTCTATGAATGCAATTACTATTTTTTAATGCTAAGAATGCATCATGCAATAGCCGTCGAAATTGTCATTAATGAGCAAAGGTCTCGAGGAGATCTCCCATTCACACACATTTGGACCAAGATTTGTGCATGGTTGTATTATCCCTTCCAACTCTTCATTTCAGACATCGTTTGGAGAAAAAAAAAACGTTCTTGTAAAGTTATGGCAGCAACTTGACAACAATTCTGTGAAGATACAAAGAATATCTTTGGACGTGAGGACCAAAACTTCCAGTGGTCCAGGGCATACTCTTACTATTCATCCGGTTCTGCCCAAAATGAACTGATTTGGACCTCTTGAATCGCTCATGCAGGCTGCATCCCTAAGGTTTTTGACTGTAAGGAGGTGGTCTCTTGGTGCGCCGAAAAAGATATTTCAAGCCAAATAATTATTCCACTGCGCGACCATTCTCCTGTTTCTTTGTCACCTCAGGTCTTTCATAAGATGTTAAGATTTTCGGAGCCAACATTGACCTTCAGAGGACAAGACTGCAAGACGTTCCTAGAAAAACATGATAACGGGTTGGACCTCTTACCTGAGTTTCTTGAAGACCTGACAACAATTCCTGAAGATATCACAAAGTTGCAGGTCAGTTCCTTTAGAAATCCATTCCAGGAAATTGCTTGGTTGTTTACAAGAATAACAGGATAGGAATCCACGACAAACATTTCCCTTATAGTTATTTATATTTTGTGCTTCACTTTCAAGGAACAATTCATTTTCGATTGGGGGAAGCTAATTTCCATTGAAATATGTTCCTAGCTATCACGATTCAAAGAATCAATTTTTTTTTATATGTCATCCTACTTGATTTTCACAATAGTGCATTGTTGCCCATTTCCAAAACTATCTTTGTCCAAGAAAATAAACTATGAATTCGACCCAGTAACATTCTGGTACCAGACCTTGTGGAGGCACAAGGCCTCCCATTGTTTTTATGAGGTTTTTAATGACTTTGTCTTAGTTTTAAAATATTTATTGTTAGGAAAGGATGCTCCCCGGATGTCTGTCTAGACAACCAAGTTTTTGGACAGGAAGGGAACACTTGAACAAAAGGAAAATTATAGTGTACTAATGGTCTCCGTCTCTAAGGAAAATCTTTCTTTCCTTCCATGCCACATCACAGACAAGATGTTTGTTATAGAAATAACAAGGCAATACAACCATTGGTTGCATTTTTTCCATGACAAGAGAAAAAAAAGTTCCTTCCTCTGCCTTGGAAAGTCAGGGACTTCATGTGCAGAAACGTCAACAAGATTGATGAATTCTCATGCCATTTCAAGAACTTGAACCTAGCATATGATGAAAATCTAAAAGGGTTCGAACCTAATGGGATTTTTCTAGAACATTTACTATCAGTTGGATTTTATCCATAGATGCCCGACGGAAGACAGAGACAGTGATGATAACACACTTGCTTTTGACGATTTTGACGTAGAGACATTGAAAAGCGCAACTAAATTGTACAAACAACAGGGAAAAGTATCCGGTGAGAAGAGTTCCCAATCCCTGGTCATCACTCCCAATATCACGACATCACAGAGAATCGCTTCAACGACCCACCCCAATAAGAAAGAAACCCAGAAATATTCAAATAGAGGAGGAGATAAGAACCCTCCTCACACAAAAATTGATAGTTCTCATAAGCTTCCCCTGACGAAGAAGAGAAAAAACATTGTGGGGCAGGCAGAAGAACCCGAAATTGAAAGTGAGCACATGCAGCTTGAAATTGGAATTGACCACATGCACAAAGTTCACTCGTCCGCGGACGCAATGCACCATAGTTCCACAATGGAAATAGCTGAGACCGACTTTTTTGACGAAGATGAATCCTTCGTATTCCAGAGAGTTGTTTTTGACATCCAATCTAAAAGTGTAATCATTGAAAAGAGAGATGTAACAAATAAAAAAGGAAAATCTCGTACAGAGATTAACTTTAGTAAAATGCGTTCGTCTCAAATCTCTTGATTTCACCACGTAACCGGTGATGCTCTTAATGATTCCATTGGAGGAATTGAAGCGGACAATGGCAGACTGAAAGATCGAGTCAAGGAATTGGAGGAGGCTTTCATTTCTACCCCAGAGTTTGCCAGTCCTTTAGCAAAAACTGTGCCTACTACCCCTGCAGCCAAGTTAAAAGGATCCTCTAGCCTCCTCACATTGTGTAGAGCTGTTGTAGAGAATAACATTAAGAAAAGAATGCAGCAAATTACTGAAGCCTGGGAAACATCACAAAATATAGCTTCCTTTCGAAAGAGGGCAAATGATTTGCATGAACATTTGCAGACAAATTTAAAAAATGAAGAATGTTTCTATGAACAGATGGTGACCCATTTTTCCAAACATGCCATCAACAACTCGGATATGAAAAGAAGAGAATAGGATCTCCCCTCCCCAAACCATATCAAACAATTAAAATCATGCTAGCAAAAGAAAGTTAAGAACCTGCAACTCATTGTCAACTCATGTGAACAAGCCATATCAGAGAAAGAAGAATTATTGAGAAACTTGACCCAAATAGACTTAGCCAGAAGTACCAACGAGGTTCAAGACCCAAATTTAATCCTCAAATCCTTGTCCTTGACCAAAGAAACCTTCGATGAACAACTTGATATTTTAAAGGGGTTGTCTTTAGAAAAGTTTTACGACATCCTTGAATATGGTGTATATGAGGTCGAGAATTGGCTAGTGAACTATTCGACACACAATGAAGAACGTGAATAGGGTATGCATAGTATTTTTATGGATCTAAGGAAATTATAAAATGATCTTTTCGACATAGAAATCCAGAATGAAATCAACATGCCCCCCATGAGAAGCTACATTGAAGAATGGTTCCAACGGAGAATAGACAAGCTCATCGACGAAGGGAAATAAGCGGTTGGCACGATTCCAGTGGCCGTCGACGAAAACAACAAAAATACATCATATTCATAGTAATTCTATACTGATCACATCTTGTTTTCTTTATCAATCCAATTATTCTACCTCTTTAAATAGAAATCTCTAACCAAAGACTCATAACTTCCAATTTCTTCTTTTCAGGTCTTCCTCTCTATCGTCGCACACTTCTTCTTTCTACAATCCTATTTCTTGTACTTATTTCTTTTATGGTCTGTGGGAGCCCTAATCCCATTCTATATGACAAACACATTTAAATTTCCATAAATATGGAAAATATTTGAGAAATATGTAACAAACATTATTAATTTTTGATAAATTTCAAAGAAAACTAATTCGGGAATGCAATATTTTTTTTCCTTCAACTATGTTGGATGTCAGGAAATTGTGTTTATTATATTTGAATGTTTAATGTGTATGATTCCTGGTCCTTTTTTCCAGGAACATTTGTTGCAAGACATTATTAATTTTTGATAAATTTCAAAGAAAACTAATTCCAAAATGTTAAATGTTTTTTCCTTCAACTATGTTGGATGTCAGGAAATTGTGTTTATTATATTTGAATGTTTAATGAGTGTGTTTATGCCAATACCTAGCAAGAAACTTATGACTTGGAAAGGGACCAAACGTTCAAATACATACCCGTGAGGGGGGTCCCACTCTTGGGGGGCATATACCCTTCTAGCCTTATCACAATGGGCCAAAGTATCATTGATGGTTTTTCAAAAGGTATATGTATATCTAACTTAAAGGTATATGTATTTGATTGTTAATTTATTTTTCAAACATGTGTATAAATTTTATGGCCTCCCTTATCGTATAATTTATGATAGAGGTTCCTAGTCCTTTTTTCCAGGAACCTTTGTTTAAATTTCAAAGAAAACTAATTCGGAAATGTTAATTTTTTTTTTCTTCAACTATGCTGGATGTCAGGAAATTGTGTTTATTAATTTGAATGTATGCTTCCTGGTCCTCTTTTCCAGGAACCTTTATTGCAAGTCTTTGTAAGTCCCATGTTTGAACTATACACACCCTAGGAAATTTTCTAAGTCGCATATTAACCATGGGGGTCATCTACAAGCCAAATGTCTTGTGTATGGCCTGTGACATGCTGCCACAAGTCATCATTTTAATGGTACCACATATACTTCAAGATGCTTCCCACGTGTCTTTGCAGTGCATTTATTCCCATTCCAACCTGGCAGGGACTACGCTACCATGCAACACTTGTTTATATTACCTCGACTTAGACTAACAATTTTTCTTGTAATTTATAATTTATATTTCCTTGTATTTATTTAAAATAATGTAAACCTTTAGCTTCTCTTGATTGAAACTTTAAAGATTATTTTTATAACCATTTTATTATCTCTTCCACTAAATGATAATAGAGCTTTATTAACCCTACTTTCAATATCCTTTTATAACTTAATGGAACTTAAGGAAATATTAATTAGCTTGGACTCTTAAAAGTACCCATTTAATCTCTTATAATATAATACCTTACCATTGAAAAGAAAAAATTGATAATTCTTTTCTTTTTCCTTGGTATTAAAAAAAAAATACTTTCAATACTCTTATGTATTCCTCTCTTAACAAGTGTTGTGTGGCAGCGTAGTCCCTGTTGGGTTGAATTGGGAATAAATGCACATGGATGGGAAAAAGTTGCAGAGGCAGATGGAAACTGCAGCGGAGATGTGGCAAGCAACATGAAGCACAGGTGGTATACATGTAGTAAATGACACGTGGCCTCTAGAGTCCCATCTATTTTTTGAAAGTATATAATATGTTTTTCTATGTTGATTTTTTTTTTTCTATTTTGTCTCTATATGTGGCAGGACAAAAAAAAGTTATATTCAAATTAAATAAATATAATTTCTTGACATTCAACATAGTGGAAGATGAAAATTTATGACAACATAAATATAAAAGAAGAAAAAAAACCAGTTTAATTTGAAATATATCAAAAAAATTACATATTCATGGAAATTTAAATGCATTTTTCATATAGACTAGGATTCGGGCTCCCACAGACCATAAACATAGTGGAAGATAAAAATTTATGAGGACATAAATATAAAAGGAGATAAAAAATGGTTTTGTTTGAAATATATCAAAAACTAATATTGTTTGTTACATATTCCTGGAAATTTAAATGTGTTTGTCATATAGACTGGGATTGGGGCTCTCGCGGACCATAAGAGAAATATGTACAAGAAATAGGACTGTAAAAAGAAGAAGTGGGTGACGGTAGAGTGTAATACCTGAAAATAATAAATTGAAAGGTATCAGTCTTTGGCTAGACATTTCTATTTTAAAAAGTGGAATAATTGGGTTGATAAACAAATCAAGATGTGATCAGTATAGACTTACAGTGATGGTACATGTGACCCCTTTTTCTATTTGCTTGTTGATGCCTTTTCGTTGATGTCATTGACGATTACTGGAATCGTGGAAACTGCCTACTGTCTTTCGTCAGCGACCTGCTTCAATTCCCTTTCGAGCCATTCTTGAATGTAGTTTCTCATTGGGGTGGCGTTGATCTCATTCCAGATTTTTAGGTTGAAAAGTTCATTTTCTAATTCCCTGAAGTCGATAGAAACATTACGCAGACCCTGATCAATTTCCTCATTCTGAACCGAATAGTCGACTAACCAGTTGTCGACGTAATCTTGACCATATTCAAGGATGTTGTAAAAATTTTCCAAATACAACGCCTTAAAAATATCAATCTGTTTATCGAAGGCTTTCTTAGTTAAGGGCAAGGAGTTGACAATTAAGTTGGGGTCTTGGAAGTCGTTGGTCCTTCTGGCTAAGTCTATTTTGGTCAGTTTTGTGAATAATTTTTCTTTTTTTTATATGGCTTGTTCACATGAATAGACAATGAGATGCAAGTTCTTCACTTTTTCTTTCTAGCATGCATTTAATTGATCGATCCAATTTTTTGGATGGGAGATCTTGGTGTTTTCTTCTCGTTTCTATCACGTTGTTGACAATGGTGCCAAAAGGAAGGATCTTGTCTAAATATAAATGTTCTTCATATTTTAAATCCTCTTGCAAATGTTCGAGCAAATTATGTGCCCTCGTTCCAAAGGAAATCGTGGTTTGTGATGTTTCCCATGCCTCAGTAATCAGTTCCATTCTTTTCTTGATATTATTCTCCACATATCCTCTACATGATGCGAGGAGGATGGAGGATCCTTTTAACTTGGATGCAGGGGTGGCAGACATGATTATTGCCAAAGGATTGGCAAGCAATGGCATATAAATCAAAGCTTCTTCCAATTCATTGACTCGACCCTTCCGTATGGCATTCTCGACCTCAATGCCTCCAATGGAATCATCAAGAGAATTTGCAGTCGCTATGTGAATTCAAAAGATTTGGGACGGCCACATTTTCGCAAGGTTAACCTATGAACGAGATTTTCCTTTCTTATTTTTTACATATTTTTTTTCAATAATTAATTTTTTAGACTGGCTGTCAAAAACATCACTCTGGAACACAAAGGATTCATCTTCGTCAAAATTTTCGGTATCAGATATGTCCATTGGACGACTATGATGGATCGTGTCTCCGGGATGATATAACTCTCCACAAATCTTGGTTTAATGCGTATTAATAGGAGATATCCTCGAACCTTTCGCTCATCAATGACAATATATATGGTTCCTGCATGATGAGTTGTTATAATTAAATGTCACTAATTGCATATTTAGAAACAAGATGTATATATAAACATTTTTTTATTATAGACAAGTGTGAAGGTCACAGAGACAGGGAAGAGCAAGGAAGGAATGGCAAGGCCTGAAAAGCGGTCGGACGAGATTCAAAATAGGGTTACAGGGGATACTCAGGAGAGGTGAGTGTCGAATGGTGAAATTTTATGTATCGAAATTTTTGACTGCAAAACATGTAAAACGGAAGAGAGCATGATGGCGCAGTTCAACGGACGGTTTGTATATTTTTAGAATTCCTGGAAAGTGGCTAAGTATGGAATAGGGAAATGGTCGATCAGACTCGTTTTCGAAATTGAGTATTGAATATTTCATGAACAGACCAACCCGATGATGCACAAATGACATTCCATGATGTTTGAAATTAACACGTGGAAGGGATAATATAACCATCCAAAAATTTTGGTTTTATGCGTACTAATGGGAGATCTCCTCAAATATTGGTTTATCATTAACGCTTTCTAATTGCATACTTAGAAATAAGATCTTATATATACTTGCTAATTGCTAATTGAAAAGGGCGCGGGCACAGGAAACAATGATTAGGAATTGGGTATTTCTTGAATCCGCCAACCCGACGATCTGCGAAAGAAATTCAAAGAAATGGCGAAGTATGGAAAATGGATAGACAAGCTTCAAAATGGGGTGACAATAGTTCCACAGGAGACACGAGGACCCGACGGTCAAATTGTATGTCTCAAAAGTTTTTAGTGCAAAACGTGTACCATGGAAGAGGGCATGATAGGTAGATTGTAATATGGAAGACGGTATGATGTAAATCTGGTTGTAAATTTGTATATCGTGGAAGTCAGAGTACTGTTTGCAGGTCACAAAACAATGGAAGTGCAATCTAGAGCCCGCCTACCAGGGAATCCGTGGTCAGAGAAGTGGTTGGGTATAGAATGGGGATGCGGTTGGTCGGAGTCGAGATATAAAATCACGAGTGAAAATGTGAACCCACAAGTCCTCCAACCCGCACAGCTAGACATTTTCGGGAAAACGACTAAGTGACGAGAAAGATAAAGTACAGGAAAAAGAGAAACGAGAATTTGGTTAAGTATAGAAGACGAAAAAGAAGAGCTAATATATTCACATCTGTAATAGATATTTCATTGCCTGGCAAGATATTTTATGCATGTTTCTGGAGAAGTTATATACTTATTGCATATATTTGGAAAGAAGTGCAAAGGTGGCGGGCACAAAAAACAACGAATAGGAATTGGAAACTGTCTGAACCCACCAAGCTGACGATCCACGAAAGAGATTGCAAGAAATAATCATGGAAAGCAGTCAGACAAGATTCAAAATAGGCTGACAAGGGTTCCCGAGGAGACATGAGGCCCCGACAATCAAATTATATTGATCATAACTTTTGAGTGCATACTGTGTAACACAGAAGAGGGGCTGATGTAGGATTTCAGAAGTCAATTTGTATATCGCGGAAGCCGGGGAGATGTTTGTAGGTCAAGGAACACTGGAAGTGCAGTCCGCTTGTCTGGGAATTTGCAAGCGAAAAATTTGGGTAAGTATGGAATTGGATGCGCGAAATAGATTCTAAAAAATGGTGAAATATGGAAAGCGGACACAGGGACTTCAAAACGGGGTGACAATAGTTCCCGAGGAGACATGAGGACCCACAGGTTAAATTGCAGGTCTCAGAACTTTCATGTGCAAACTGTGTATCACGGAAGAGGGTATGATGTGGGAGTGTGACAGTAAATTTGCACATCGCGGAGGTCTGGGTGTTGTTTGCAGGCCACAGAACAATGGAAGTGCAATATAGAGCCCACCTCCCTAGGAATCCATGATCTGAAAAGTTCCTAGGCATTGAATGGATAGTGGTTGGTCGGAGTCGCGATATAAAAGCATGAGCGCAAATGTGAACACGTGAGTCGGCCAACGCGCGCATTGAGACATTTTCGGAAAAACGACCAAGTAACGAGAAAGAGAGAGTAGAGGGGAAAAAGAAATGACAATTTGGTCAAGTATAGAAGAGGGAAAAGAAGGTCTAATATATTCAAATCTACAATAGATATTCCATTTCTTGGCAAGATATTTTCTATATGTTGTTGGAGAAGTTGTATACATATTGCATATACTTGGAAAGAAATATGAAGGTAGCGGGCACAGGAAACAACAACTAGAAATTTGAAATTTCCTAAACCTGAGAACTCGACGATCCACAAAAGAGATGTCAAGAAATGGTCAAGTGTGGAAAGCGGTCGAACGGGCTTCAAAATAGGGTGACGGGTTCCCGAGGAGACGTAAGGCCGCGACTGTCAAATTGTATATATCGAAACATTTCAGTGAAAAATGTGTAACACAGAAGAGGGGATGATGTGGGAGTCCAAAAGTAAATCTGCATATTCCAGAAGCCAAAGTGTTGTTTGCAGGTCACAGAACAATGGAAAGTGCAATTTAGACAAAGGGGAAGCACTCGGTCGAAATGCGTGAATCCGCCAACCCGCACAACAAGACATTTTTTGAAAAAATGACTAAGTAACCAGAAAGAGAAACTACATGGGATAAAATAATGGGAAAATAGAAAGGTGGAGGGCAATTTTCGTAAGTGGGAATTGGTTTCAAACAAGCCCCATTATTGCAAAACCATCATTTTCTAGTAATTGTCAGCAAATGCTTTGTTGAAGATTAGATTTTATTGCAACTTGTGGGAGTAAGTGTGTTCTTGATACATTCTTCCATGATTGTAACATATTAAATTAAGTATTAAACTTCTTGTATTATGGGTTGTTAACATTAAAGCTTAATAATTGCATGTCTAGAAACAAAAATGATGATCTTGCTGCAACATTGTGATTTGGTATTGCTATGTTCTAACTGCATTATGAATAAAATTGAACATTGGTTTGAAACTGTCTGAAATTCATTTTTTGTTTCCATAAAATCCCGATGGATCGACATAGTAAATTGTCATATAATTGTTAGATGCTCCATTTTAGAACAAATTACCTAAGAAAATACAATATCGAAGAACTACGAGACTATTGAACCATGCCAATGAGAAAAGGTGTTAAATCCAAAAAAGAAGCAACAACCAAGACTCCAAGGCAAAATTTTTAATAGTAAATCCATTAAAAAAAAAGAGGATATTGAGTATTGTATATCTATCCTTAGAATTGGACCGAGTTCTATGAGCCAAAAAATTGAACATATTTTCCATAAACATAGGACCAGGATATGCAACATGTAGGAGCCATCTAGATGCTCTTCAACATGCATACAAAACTGATTACCATGTTTTTTTTTAGGAAATCCTTGCAGTCTTCTCCTCGGTGAATCAATGTTCGGTGCCAAAATCTCAATATTTTGCGAAAGAGCTGGGCTAACAAAGAAACAGGAGTGCGGGCTCGCAGTAGAATAAATCCTTGGCTTGAAGCAGATGAAAAATAGTCCTGTGGTAAAATTGATAGTTCTCACAAGCTTTCCATGAGGAAGAAGACTAAAAACGTTGTAGGGAAAACATAATAGCCCTTAACTGAAAGTTAGGAAACACCAAGAAACCACCTCCTCACAGTCTAAAACTTCAGGGATACAGGTTGCACATGCAATTCTAGAGGCCCAAATTAGTCCATTTTGGGTGGAAGGAGATTACTAGTAGGAATATGCCTTGCACCAGTGGGAGTTCTAGTCTTCATTCCCTAAGATGTTAATTGTATATCCAGAGAACAAGATAGTGGTCCCACAATTGGATAATTTTTTGGCTTGAAATATATCTCTAGGAGCATCAAAAAATCATTTCCTTACAGTGAAAAACTTCCGCCCAGAACAGACTAATTTGGACCTATGGAATTTCTACTTTCGAGTTACAAAGTGACTATTGCGTTCAACGTCGATTTCTTTTCTGAAACTCCTTCTTTTTGTGTTGTCAAGACTGCCATCGTCAAGTTGGGAAGTGTCGCCCGTTATGGTTGATTTCAATTTGGGTGCAGGAGTGGGAACAATCTTTGCATTGCCATCATCCATTTCCATATCATCATCCATCAGATCATCTTCTTCTGGCTCGAATCCATCGCATCAACCTCTGTGCCAACCATCAATGCAAGTGGGCAAGTTGTCTGAGCAGGCAGGGTTGCCTTGGAATTCTTTGGCTTGAAATATATCTCTCGATGCACCAAGGGACCATCTCCTTTTTTGCTCATGGGCGGAGGGAGATGAGTAGTAATAATATGCCCTGGAATACTAGAACCTCTAGCCATCATGCCCGAAGGTTTTTACTATATCTGGATAGAACTGTTGTGGAACTGCTTCCATAAGTTAATGAGAATTTTCGTTTGCTCCAGACGATGTTTGAAATGAAAATTGGGGAGGGACAATATAACCCTCCGCAAATCTTGGTTTAATGTGTATCAATGGAAGATATCCTCGAGCCTTTCGTTGATCAATGACAATCCCTAGGGTTCATGTGTAATGAGTTGCTACCATTAAATATTACTAATTGCATATTTATAAAAAAGTGCGAAGGTGGCGGTGACGACGAAGAGCGATTAAGAATTAGAGATTTTGTAAAGGCGCCAACCAGTTGATGCACGAAATATATTGCATCATGTTTGAAATGAATACTTAGAAAGGATAACACTCTTCTCCACAAATCTTGGTTTAATTCGTATTAATGAAAAATCTTCTCCGGCCTTCCAGACATTAATGACAATCTTAACGGTTCCTGCACGATGAACTACTAGCATTAAAACTTAATAATTACATATCTAGAAAGAAGTACAAAGGTAGTGGGGATGGCGAAGAGAGACTAAGCATTTTACATTTCGTCCACCTGCCAACCCACAAAACAGATTCCAAGAAATGCCCAAGTATGGAAAGCGGTTGGGCGGATTTCAAAAATAGGGTCACAAGATATACCCAGGAGACGTGAGGGGCCAATGGTCAAATTGTATGTCACAATGACATATTTTGGCCATCAATTTGTATATCACAAAATTTTAGGTGTTGTTTGTACGTATGGGAACAATGGAATCGCAATGTTGAGCAAGCAATTTGTATATTGTGGAACTTCGGGTGTTGTATATAAAAGCATGAGACATTCAGAAAAAAAGACACATTCGGAAAAAGTACAAAGTAAACATAAAGAGAAAGCAAACAAGATAAAGGGGATTTTGTTTGCTAATTTGTAGATTATGGAAGTCCGGTTGTTGTTTGTAGGCAACAGAACAATGGAAACACAATGTTGAACCCGCCTATCCGAGAACCCGCGATTCAAAAAGTTTGTTCAATATGAAATGAAGGAGCGGTTGTTCGGGCTGGTGATATAAAAGTAACAATGGAAATCTGAAGACGTGAATCCGCCAACTCCCGTTGGGTGTTGCATATAAAAGTAGGAGACATTCGTAAAAAGGACACATTCGAAAAAAGGACCAAGTAAATAGAAAATGAAAGCAAACGAGATAAAGGGGAATTTGTTTGCTAATTTGTATATCATGGAAGTCCGGGTGTTGTTTGTAGGCGGCGAAACAATGGAAACGCAATGTTGAACCCACCTATCCGGGAACCCGTGATTCAAAATTTTCAATATGAAACGGGGAAGCGATCGGTCAGGCTGGTGATATAAAAGTAACAATGGAAACCTGAAGACATGAATCCGCCAACTCCCACGCCTAGACATTTTCCAAAAAATGAGTAAGTAACTAGAAAGGGAAAGCAAAGGGAAAAAAGAAAGGGGATGGCAATTTTCGGAAGTGGGAATTGGTGTAAGAAAACCCCATTGACACAATATGTCATTGGGTTAGGGTTTTGGATGTCGTTGGCTCCTATATGTATATTTTATTGTAAACAATGTATCACACATGAATGAACATAGAATATGTTGGTTTTCCTGGTTTGGATTTCCAGGGGGAAAATCTCTGTGTAATGTTTGTATTTTCCATTGTATATTTTATGTTCTTTTTCTGAATATCTGTTTGTAGTAGATATTGTACAAGGTTAGAATCTACATTTGGTATTAGAGATTTATTGGCTTTAGGCGGACACCTTTGTGGTCAAGGGTTTGGCTCGGGACTGTGATAAGCCTTGTTACAGTGGGAGATATGTGGTATTGATTTTTTAGGTGAAAAGAAATGACAAGCAATTCGAAGCTGGAGATCGAGAAATTTAATGGGAATTTTTTTGAGTTGTGGAAGCTCAATATGGAAGATCTGTTGGTGGAAAGAGATCAGTGGATCATGGTAGATCCAGGTACTGCACCTACAGGAACTTCATCAAACGACTAGAAAAACTTGGATCGGAAGACAAAGAGCACAATCCAACTGTGTCTCTTCGATTCAGTATTACTGAATGTGTCAGAGGAAGCTACAACCAAGGATTTATGGGAAAATTTGGGGAAGTTGTATCAGTCTAAGTCCCTAGTGAATAAACTATTCTTGAGAAAGAAGTTGTATAGCCTGAGGATGAGAGATGGAGATTCGGTGGCAGAGCATTTGAACGCCTTCAATACTGTGGTAAGTCAGTTAGTATTTGTTGAGATTAAAATTTTAGATGGAGATAAATGTATTAGTTTACTGTGTTCTTTACCAGACTCATGGGATAGTCTGTTGTGGCCATAGGTAGTAATACCACTTCCTTGAATTTTGAGGAAGTGGTCTCATCTTTTTTGTCGGAGGAGATGAGATGGAAGAATATGGAAGGACATAGAACAGATGCATTATTTGTAAGAGGATGTTCCCAAGAAGGAAATAGATCTAATTTCTCAAGTGGGAGATCTAAGTCTAAGGGTAGATCTAAATCTCCTGGAAAGTTTGTAAGGGTATGTTGAAGATGTGGAAAAGAAGGACACTACAAGAAGCAGTGTAGATCCAAAGTTGAGAAAAATAAGGGATCTGAAGAATCTCATTCTACAGAAGAAAATACCTCCAAGGAAGAAGGAGGGGATGTGTACTTGGATTCTTCAAGCACACATGCAGATCATGAGGCATAGTTGGTTGACTCTGGTGCATCCTTTCATATGACTCCCCACAGGGAGTGGTTCTGTGAATATGAAAGGTATGATGGAGGTAATGTTTTCTTAGGTGATGATTGGAAAACCAGAATCATAGGACGAGGAAGAGTCAAGTTGAGGCTCATAGATGGAAGGATTAGAACACTGCCTGGTGTTTTGCACATCCCGGGTTTGGCCATAAATTTGATTTCTATAAGCAAAATGGACGATGCAGGGGTAAACACAATATTTGAAAAGGAAACCTGCAGGATGGTTCGAGGAGCAATGGTGTTGCTGAAAGGAGTTCGGTTTGGAACTCTGTATAAGATGGAAGGAAGCACTATTAGTGATGGTTGTAGTAGTTCCATTGTTCCTGATATTATAGTTGAAGAATAAAGAACTCCTACAGGCTCTGGAGAAAAGGTTATGTTGTGGCATCAAAGACTGGGGCATATCAGAGAGAAGGGTCTTCGACTACTACCCGATAAAGGTATGGTTGAAGGTATGTCTAACTGCTCTTTGGATTTTGATTTCTGTTAACATTGTCTATATGGGAAGCAGAATCGGGTAAGATTCCCCTCTAGTGCAAAGAGGGTAGAAGGAATCTTACAACAATGATGTTTTTGGACCTGTGTCGGTCAAATCATTGGGAAAATCTGTGTACTACATCTCATTTATTGATGACTTCTCGAGGAATACTTGGATATATTTCCTTAGGAATAAATCTGAAGTCTTTGACAGGTTTAAAGAGTTTAAGGCTCTTGTTGAGAATCAAATAGAGAAAATAATTAAGGTGTTGAGGATAGATAATGGTGGAGAGTTCTATGGAAATGAATTTGAATAATTTTGTAAGAAGTGCAGTATAGCAAGGAAAAAGACTACTCCATATACACCTTAGTAGAATGGAGTTGCAGAAAGGATGAACAAGACGTTGATGGAAAAAACAAGGTGCATGCTCAGTGGAGCCAGGTTAGGGAAAGAATTCTGGGAAGAGGCAGTGGGTACTACATGTTACCTGGTCAACAGATCACCCTCATCAGTGTTGGATGACAAGACTCCAAAAGAGGTATGGACTAGTAAGGAACCTTCTCTCACACATCTCAAGTTATTTGGTTGTGATGCATATGTTCATGTTCCAAAGGGAAAAATGAGCAAGCTGGATAAGAAGGCTGAAAAGTGTATCTTTATTGGATATAAAGATGGTCTCAAAGGTTATAATCTTTGGAACCTAGAAACTAAGAAGTTAGTGTATAGCCGAGATGTGGTATTTAGAGAAATGAAGGATGTTGTTAAACATGAAGTCCTACCAAGTAAGGAAGAACCAAAGAAAATAGAGTTTGATTTAAAGGATGATGAATCAAACTCTACAGAAGAACATGAATTAGAAGATGAAAATCCTCATACTCCAGTATTGAGGAGATCAGTTCAACAAAGAAGGCTACCAGAAAGGTATAATCCATCTGATTTTCATTCAAATTTTGCTTTGTCTATTACTGATGATGATCCTAGAACTGTTAGGGAGGCAATGGATTCAGAGGATGAAAATCTATGGAAAAGGGCCATGGATGAAGAAATGACATCTTTGGATAAGAATGAGGCTTGGGATCTAGTGGAGTTTCCCACTGGAAGAAAACCCATTGGAAACAAATGGGTATTTAAAAAGAAGATGAATGCAGAAGGAAAAGTGGAGAAATACAAAGCTCGGTTAGTAGCAAAGGGTTATTCCCAGGTTGAGGGAATTGATTTTGGTGATATTTTTTCTATTGTTTCCAAGTTAACCTCTATAAGATTTATGTTATCTGTTGTTATTGCATTTGATTTTGAATTAGAACAGATGGATGTGAAGACAACATTCTTGCGTGGGGATCTGGAAGAAGAAATCTATATGAAGCAACCATAAGGTTATGCTGTGAAGGGAAAGAAGGAGTTGGTATGCAAGCTGAAAAAGTCCCTATATGGTTTAAAATAATCACCAAGAATGTGGTATCAGAAATTTGATACTTATATGCTGGGACTTGGCTTCACAAAAAACAAAGAGGATCACTGTGTGTATTTTAAATTAATTGGTGATCATTTGATTTATTTGGTCTTGTATGTGGATGACATTTTGTTGATAGGAAACAACAAGGAGATTATCCAGGATGTGAAAACTCAATTGTCCTCTAAATTTGACATGAAGGATCTCGGTGCTTCAAAATTCATTTTGGGCATGGAAATTAAAAGAGATCGGAAAAAGAGGAAACTCTGGTTAAATCAGAGAAAATATGTCGAGACAATATTGCAAAGGTTTAATATGCAAGAATGTAAATCGATCAAGGTTCCTATTCCTGTTGGTGTAAAGTTATCTGTGGATCAGTGTCCCAAGACACATGAAGAAGAGGAGGACACGTATCATGTTCCATATGCGAATGAAGTTGGCAGTTTGATGTATGCAATGGTCTATACTAGACCAAACATTGCACATGCAGTGGGAGTTTTGAGTAGGTATATGTCAAAACCAGGGAAGGAGCATTGAACAATAGTAAAAAGGGTTTTCAGGTATTTGTGTGGCACTTCTAGCTATGGATTGTGCTACGAAGGAAGACCGGGATTGGATAGAGTGGTGGATATACATGGCTTTGTGGATGCAGACTAGGCTGGAGATCTGGATCGTAGGAGATCTACAAGGAGGTATGTGTTTAACTTGTTTGGAGGAGCAATAAGTTGGATGAGCAAAAGACAGGCTATAGTGGCACTTTCAACTACAGAAACTGAATACATGGCAACCACTCATGCAAGTAAAGAAGCAGTATGGTTACAAAGATTGTGTTCAGGTATTAGGTTGGTACAACAAGGTGTAAGGATAGAGTGTGACAATCAGAGTGCAATTTTTCTAGCGAAGAACTCGGCTTATCATTAAAAGACAAATCATATTGATGTTCAATATCACTTTGTGAGAGACATGATTGAAGAAAAGAAAGTATCACCGATAAAGGTGGATACTTTGAAGAATGTTGCAGACTCGTTAAAAAAATCTGTGAGCACTGAGAATTTCTCTTGGTGTAGAGGATCCATGGGCATTGCTTCCCTGGATTGTTGACTATGTAACCCTGTAACCCCTTGTATGCAAAGAAAAAAACAAGTGGGAGAATGTTGGGTATGTGTTATATTATTTGCACGATTAGCAGTGTTTTGGACTAATCCAGGTCATTGGGTTAGGTTTTTGGATGTTGCTGGCTTCTATATGTATATTGTATTGTAAACAATGTATCACACATGAATGAATATAGAATATGTTGGTTTTCCCGGTTTGGGTTTCCAGGGGAAAAATCTCTGTGTAATGTTTGTATTTGCCATTGTATCTTTTATGTTCTTTTTTTGAATATCTGTTTGCAGTAGATATTGTACAAGGTTAGAATCTACATGTAGATTGTGAAATTACGAGTGTTTTTACAGGCGATGGGACAATGGAAACACAATGTTGAACCCGCCTATCTGGTAACCCACCTATCCAGGAACCCGCGATCCAAAAAGTTTGTTCAATATGAAACTAGGAAGTGGTCGGTCAGGTTGGTGATATAAAAGTAAGTGGAAATTTGAAGACGTGAATCCAGAAAATGAGTAAGTAACTAGAAAGGGAAATCACAGGGAAAAAAGAAAGGGGATGGCAATTTTCAGAAGCGGGAATTGGTGTAAGAAAACCCCATTGATGGGTTTAACAGTAACTATGAAGTGAATTAAACATGTGAACGAGTTCTTCAATCAAGGAATAGATACAACGAGCCATGCTTATAGTTTCTAGGATCTGCTTGTAGAAGAGCAGCATCGAAAAGCTACAAGAAAATCAATTTTGGGATGTCTAAGTAAATTTATTGTACTGTCAGCTTCATCGCAAGTATAACAACGCTGAATTTGAAAGTTAATGTCCTCTCGTTGATATGATAGTTCCATTGGACTTCGCACAATATATATTCTTTTATTTCAAATTATTCCATAAGATTAATTTTGCTAAGTTCATCAATCAAGGAAAAGTGCTAAAACGAGCCACATACTACATTTGCATCACAATGCTTATATTAAAGGGAAAAACATGTCCTCTATAGTATTTAAGATCATAGAAAAACTGTGAAGATCCTGAATGCATTATTAATTTTCCAGAATGAAGCATACAACCAAGAACCAAGTAAACACCAAATGTATTGAAAGTTGAGGCAGAAGGAAACACATGAACACAAAAGGCCTCAAGAATGATCCCATAAGGTTCCATAGAGAAGTACGCATCAACCTTTGCATCCAACAATTTGATATATATAAAAAAACACATCGTGGCATTGGTTTTCTCTTACATCTGGTATATGTTCCCACGAGAAAATAACTGGGGCCATGGGATATGAACAAAAGTCTGCCAAACACAAGACAACACAAAACCAACGAAGCTTCACCACTATACACTCTAGACCTCAAAATGGGGAACAAGAAATTTGTCGATTACTATTTTACCATTAAGAAAGATCACTATGGACATTTTCTTTTGATAGTGCCATGGTCTATCACTACCAATTTTAACAATGCCAAATTTCCAATATTATTGGAAATTCCTGATGATTCTGCTCAGATGAGCAAGCTATTTCGACGGTTCAAAGGATGGGCCCGAGTTATTTACAATTTGATACTTTTTATGGGGTTTGATCTCATGCTTCCTATTTCTGGACTGAACAATCTTATGCGTGTGCAATCTCTATAGAGAGATCTGAAAATCTCAAGCTCATGTTTCAATCCATGTTGAGTCCTTTTTTTTTTTTAAATTAGGGCATCTAAAAAATGAAGATACCATACCATAAATGTATAGTTGGAGACCAATTTTTATTTTATTCGGGCACCCCCAAAAAATGTAGAAATCCTGCCATGGCTATATAGTTGGAAAACAATTGTCCAACTTGGGCACCCAAAAAACATGCAGACTTCTCCATCAAATCCACAACCAATCACTATTTTTTTTTATTTGCATATCGAAACAAATATGCAAAATTATTACTGGGAGATGCAAAAAAACATAAAAATAACAACATCGATTGCATTTGTAATTAGATTCTCCTTGTTGTTTAAGTGCACATGAAGAGACAAAATATCTGGAAAGAGAATTTTACAGCTATAGATGTAAACTCCAAAGAACTCAATTCCGACAAACATTCATCTAGGTGTTGAAGAAAAATTATAGACACATGAGATATTTTTGTTTCCTGCCAAAGCTTGATATGATTTTTATTTATTTATTTATTTATTTATTTATTTATTTATTTATTTTTATTTTTTTTTCAGCCGATATGCAATATTGCATTGTCCTCATTTAAGGTAAATTTTCTATTTATCTGAAAGTCGCGCAACATGTAGACATTGTTTGCCTTTTTCTATAGGTATGCTTCATATGACAATTCTGCTAACCCAAGAAGCACATCTTGTGACAAAGGTTTTCTAATTGTACAATGCATAGTTGTGTTGCCCATGGTTCAGATGGTAGCATTGAGGCAATGTCCATATATGTATGGACATTTTTTATTGCATCGTAGACAATCAATCATATCATCACTTATGAAAGCAGAAGTAGAAGAAGGAGAGTTGTCTTTCGCACATACACGCTCAAAGGGGGTCGAGTATGCATTCGCTGCAACCAAAACACCTTCAACCTGGAAACGTGAGCATAACAATTAATATATTGAACAATATAATATACAAATGCACCTAAAAAAAAAAAAACCACAAAAATTTGGTGAAGCCTATTTGTATGAGAAAAGTGAGGATGAATTTGTAGAGGTATACACACACCATTTGTAGAGCTAGTTAGTTTCTTGAGATCCCATACTATGTATGCTCGCAATTATGTTACAAATGTTGCTTGGGTTGTGTGAAAGATCATTTCTTTAACATCTTTTTTTTTTGTTATATTTTTGAAGAGCATAAGTGGAAATTTCCCTTTATGCAATTGTTGTTCCATTGACGAAAACAAATTTGAATAGGTATCGAACAATTGCAGCTGCAACATGGAACAGTGCAATATTTGTGTAACTTAACTGAGATACATGGATATGTGAAAGTAAAGGACAAAATTGGATATGGAGAATGGTACCATTGCCTTATCGTTGTCTGACTCTTCATCTTTTATATGAAGAATGTGTTGCAAGCCAAGTTTTCTCACGGGTGTGATAGCTGCGCCAATGGTTCTGATTGGGTAAATGTCGTTGCTCTATGCAAGTTGGCTGATAGTTGCGTCTGGGACGAAATGATATTCTGAACAAATAGTGGGGATTTTTTCCATAATACTTGTTTCATTGAGATATATAATCCGATCACAATCACCATGGTCATATCTTGTTTTGAGAAATATATTAAAATTTGTAATGGATATCCCATTACCTGGCAATATCTTTTCTGCATGTTTCTGGACAAGTTGTGTAGGAATAGTCAGTGTGACTATCATTAGGGCCTCCTTGTCTATCATGTCAGCACACATAATGGATCTAGTTTTGTTTGCCTTGTCCAAGTAAGTGCTATAGACGACCATTATGTCCCTGATGAACACTTGTCCAGTTCGACAGTTGTTCAAGCCCTCTATTGATAGTATTTTGGGTGTTACAAGTTTAGACCTGGTGACAAATTTTGAATAGGAAAAGTAATGTGAATGGTAGTGTGCATTATTTTTTTGTTTTCTTTTTTTCCTGGCATAAATTACAAGTAGACACATAGCTTGGATGAACTATGGAGCTAAATTTTTGCAACCAAACCTTTAGTCTGCAGAATCTACGCTATGTTCGACGTCTCGCTTGCACTTGTTGATACTTCTTGTGAACTGCAAAGTATGTGTTGCATATGACATCAACATATTCGCCATGCCATAGATGAATAAATAGTTGAGGATATTTGTTTGGTAAACATATGAGGAACATAATGTATGCATATTTACCTTTGGACTTGTCCGTCTGCTGATGTTTGGGATGATTGATTGCTCATGGCCATGTCACTGGTCCAACTTTTTCTAATGCAAGCATGTGCAGATAAACATCAAAAGGAATAAACAAGCATATGCATTGTATATTGTCCATAATTGTTCTTAATGTCAGATGAAGGGTTGAAGGAGATGGAATACGAAATAGGGTGTCAAGGGATACTCAAGAAACATGAGGACCCGAGGGTCAAATTGTATGCCTCAAATTTTTTGACTGAAAAAATGTGTAACAATAAATAGGGCGTGATGGCAGGGCACGATGGCCAATATGTGTATCGCAGAACCTCTGAAGCCAGAGGCGCAATCTTGAACCTACCATCCCATAACTTGCAATCGACAAAGTGGGTAAGTATGGAATAAGGTAGAAGCATGACCATAAATGTGAACCCGTGAGTCTGCCAACCCGCGCACCAAGGCATTTTTGGAAAAACGACTAAGAAGAGCAATCAGAAAGCAAAAGGGATAATAGAAAATGGAAAAAATAGAAACGGGGAGAGCACAAAGGCCCATTGTTTCCAAATCATCGTTTTCTAGTACAATATTATATGCCCCCACCCATTTTGTATGTTTAATTTACTATCACAGTTGGTATACCTTTTCGAACATTGTACCACAGATCCTTCTGTTGTTGCATATAAGAATTCATCTTCCTGTCCAACCAATATGTTTCTTCCAAGGTAGCAACGTCGAATATACAGTGGAAATGAAGGCAAGTTAGTATGAAGAAAGATGTGTAAAATAAATAAATGCAGTTCTATTTATTTCAATGTAACAATAAAGAGAATATGATTCACATGAGAATAAGAGGAAAGATACGTAGTATATACATACAGTAAAAAAGGTGCAAAGTAGTAGAACAAGTACACAGACAATAAATGAGATACTAAACACTGGAATATGAAATAAGAGTATAGGTATGAACCTCTGTAACTCCTTGTCTACATTTGCGCCAAAGAGTCCATCATCCTCTCCAGCCACTATGTTTGTTTAAATGTAGCAATGCAGAAAAAATACAATGGAAATAAAGGAAGTTAGTATGCAGGAAGACACGTAATGAAGATAAGTTATTATGTAGGAAGGTACGCAATATCTACATACAATAAACTATGTGACCACATATACAAACAATAAATGAAATACAAAACAACGGAATATGAAATAATAGTACAAACATGTACCTTTGTATCTCCTCTTCCACCGCTGCAGTTAAGACTCCGTCGTTTTCTCTAGCTATTCTGTTTGTTTGAATGTGGGAACGCACAAAATACAATGAACATGAATGGAAGCTGGTATGCAGTGGAGAACAAGTAATATGTACATACAATAAATGAGAATCAATGAATAGAATAAAATATAGTCAGAAACATGAACCTTTCCTTTTCTCCATCCATGGTTGCAAATATATAAGGTTTTTCTCTTCCCAAAATATATTACAAGCCACAAAATATTAAAAAATTGCATGGCCATAGCTAAATGATTTTGGTTTTCTGTGGCAAGGTATCCAGATATGCTTCCAGACATGGAAATATAATTTTGCAATATCTTTGGTGTACATATCATATCTCAAGTACAAGACAAATTGTATCGTGGTCACACCAATCTTTGTAGAGGATAAAGAACATGTATTGTGATATGGGCACATTCCACCATATATGGTTAATAAGTGTGTTTTGCACATGTTTTATTTTAACAAAAAAAAACGGATATTGCAATTGCACATGTAGTTGTCCAATTATTTCTTATGACACTATTTTCTATCATGTCAACATTGAAGTATCAACAAAATTTTGCAGCATAACAGGTGCGCACGGAATAGGCGCCATATCTCGACTTCGCTAGAAACGAAAAACAACACAACCGCAGGTCCACTCACGGGTGGAGGATCTAAACACTGCAAAGCGCCCAAAAAAAAAATACAACTCCAACTTTCGGTGTAGGACCCCAACCCTACAAATCCAAAGTAAACAAAAGAAAAGAGCAAGAACCAAACTAGTGAGAAAGCACGAACATGCCCAACTGCAGCCCCAGGGCCCCAAAATCATAAACTTGAGCCAAATAACAACAACCAACAACCGACGAACCAATGAACCATCGAACAAGCAAAAACCACTGAACCAGTAAACAACATATGTATCTCCAACGATTACCAAACTGTAGCCAAAGCATAGAAGGAACCCGAAACATATGACGAGCATGCCAATAGAAATAAGAAAACATTCTTACTTGCAAACTGCAAACACTAAACAACAAAGAAGGAATAGAAAATGAAATTATGGCATGAAAACTTACTCCGAAATGATGAACGACAGAAGCGCAGGTTGAATTGTGGGTGCATCACCTGGACCCCACAAAGTAAAAAAAAAAAACAAGCAGCAACCAATGTACCAATGAAGAAGAAACACCCACTGAACCAATAAACAATGTATGTAGCTTCAACGATGACGAAATTGCATTCCAAGGCTAGAAGAAGTATGAAACATACAATGTCTATTCAACTGGTGGTGGACAACAATATTGTCCAAATTCACTGCAACATTGTATGGAAAATTTCGAGAAAAATGTACTCCGAGAATCCTATTTAGGTAAAAATTTAAGGTTGTTAGGTTGTCTAAGGGCCTCACGGTATGAAAACATTTAAGTTTTCAGGCATGTTTCAGGACCTTGCGCCATGTAAACATTTAAACTATCAGGCCTATTCAAGCACCTCAAAAAAAGTGTCCATGATCTAAACCTTCGGTACCCAAACATTTCAATACAAATACAAAGGACTAATAATAATAGGAAAAATACATTAATAAAAACCATCCTTCATGCTCAAAACTTTCGGTTTGTAAACATTTCAGTAAAAATGTAATAAAAATTAAAAAGGAGCGTCTAAGCTCAAAACTTTGGATATCTACACATTTACAACATTGGGAACAATGAAGTTGGCAATAAGACCTCGAATATATTCTCCAATGAAACGATGACATATAAGTTGATATAAGTTGATATATATATATATATATATATATATATATATATATATATATATATATATATATATATATATATATATATATATATATATATATATATATATATATATATATATATATATATATAATGTTTTTACTTCTATAGTATGAACAATAAAGATGATGCAAAAATTTATAGTCAAAGGACAGATTAATATGAAGTCAACGAATTATCGATCGCTATAGTCCCTCTGCGCCTTCGACAGGGACTAATAAAACCCTCTTTATCATATATGATGGTCTTTGAAATATAATAAATTATAATACAGATCTTCTAAATTTGTGTTGAATGGGACCTTGTTATTATTAATTTTATAATCTCTTTTACTTGAACTTTAGTACTTATCCCTTTAATCTATCTTACCTTCATTGGTAATTTATGTAAACTTTAATACTTTTTCCTTTGTGGATTTTAATACCTTTCCAAGACAGTGTTTACTTTGACTTCTTTGTCACATTTTATTAAATACTCCTTTGGCGCAAACCCCACCGTTGTTTCTCCGGGGCTACGCGACCACCTGGTCTAGGATCGTTCATTGCACTGAGTCGGAGAAATTCCTTAGATTCCTCCCTGGAACCCGAAACTCTGTCATAGATCCTTCCCTTTTCCTAGCGCAGGTTATTTGGAACCCGTGGACCCTCTCCTTAGCATTTTCCAAATCTTAACGCCAACAATGCTAGCTCCCTATGCTAGGCTTCCTCCTTGATGTGACCACGGGCTATGACTGTGGGCCAGTTTCCTTTGCAACCCCATGCTTTGGGACTTTCACGAGTGGATTTCTCCTCTTTCCCAATTTCCGAATCAAAGAATACTTTGGGACCATATCTACAGTCCTCGTTTCCCTCACGATCAACGATGGTTATCAACCTCGCGAGTTCAGAGTTCGCGAGTTCCTGTCTCGCGTATTCATTCCTCAACTTTTCCTGAACATAGTGGATCTATACCATGTGACCTCTGGATCCAATGGTCCATAACTACTTCGCACCTCTCGACTTCGCAAAGATCTCTATATGCTCCTAGCAGACCTTCCAAAGTTATTCCTCCTGAACTTCTCTATCTTCTAACACCTGTCTCCTCCTCGATGGGCAATTCTCACTGTCTTCGGGACTTCGGCAAGTTCTCTCCTCCTTTGCAAACTTAGCGCAATTTCCTTCCCTTCGAAGCTTAGGCCGTCCTTGAAGTTTTTCTGCACTCCTTCCAGAGTTCTTTGCAAACTCTTCTGCCATTTTTCTCGGCTTCAAAACCTTCGAAATTCACTGTTCCTGTGTGAAATTTCGCGGGCCCTCCTGGCAGCTTGTCGCTCTTCTTCCTTATCTTGTAAGATGGATTTACAGTATATTGGGTGCACTCCTTATACTTAGCTCCGTTCTTCGACGAATTCTCCCTTAGCTTCTAGAAGAGTTTAATGCATCTCCTTTCCTTTGTCGACGCACTCTTGCAAAGCCTTCCTTCCTCATAATATTCAACAATTTTGGGTTCTCCTAAGGATTCCAACACTTTCAACTGTGTTGTCCTTGTGAAAACTTGCACCAACTCGATGCCCTCCTGGCAGAGTATTTTAGAGTGTTCAATAACTCTGGAATGTGCTTCCTCTCACACAACCTTTCTTTCCAAGGTACTTAACCACCTTGAAATTTCTCCCCGAGTCTGTGAATTAACTGGGTATTCCCTCCTAGAAATCTCTCTTTTGAATCCACTGAGTTCAGACACACACTCCTTGCGTCGAATTACAGAGTTTCCACCCTCTGTCGTGCACTCCTTGCACATATCCTAGAGAACCATACTTAACTCAACACACTCGTAGATAGAAAATTGTATCTCTATCCCTGCAGATGATTTCTATCCTTCATCTACAATTCAAATGCATGTAAAATACATTCATAACACAACATCCATTACATAGAAAATTAAAACAGGAAAAACTGCCATTTTCTATTAATGGTGGAATGTCAAATTATAATAGTGGAGTCTAAGCTACACCTGAGTCTCATCTCTCTGTATTTCTCTCCCTATCCTCTATGCATCTGCCTCTTAGCTAACTCTTCCTTATCTAACCTACAACCAATCAACATTACTTGGCAACAATGCAACAATTTATACAAGAGGGGATCAACGAGCTTCCCTCGCAAGCTAAACTAGTGGTGTCAAATCACCATTCAAAATTCCTATCAAAAGGGAAAACTGCAATGATGGAAATCTGCTCCAAATTGGATACAGATCCCTTCTGCCTTCAACCAATTAATGGAGACCTTATCTCCAATTTGTGCGAATGCACCATTCGGCTCATCCAACTTGTCATCAATAAATGCCTCAATCACGCTTTGGATTCTCGAGGAAAAATGAAATGTCAGTGTCTCTCCCATTCTCAAATGCGCACCATGTGAATTAATTGACTGGTGCATGTTGAGGTGGAGCAATGCTCCTGTATCATACTCCACGGCTATGAAAATCATGAGCTCTTGCTCATGAGCTTTCCATCATGGTTGAAATCCTCCTGGATCCCAAACTTTCTCTTAGAGTTGTCTCTCGGCTCCTCTGATTCTACTCCTGCATCACTCCCGCTGCTCGTACAGGTTTCCTTTCATCCAACTTCCTCTTGCTGACCACTCCTATTGCTGACCTCGACACCAGCTTCTTGATCTCCTCAATCACCTCGCCCAGTTTCTCTATCGTCTAGTTCTTCTTTTGCAGACTCGCTCGCGACACTTCTTCCTTGCCTCGAGGTAAATCATATTGATCTCCCGAGTTGTCTTCTTTGTTTGTGGCCTTAGCTCGCCACACTGCTGCAACTTCCACCCCTACAAAATTCTGATCACTGAACTTCTTCTCAACTACCACTTCTCCTCACAGATCGACTCCTGTCAGTTCTTTGGCTGTCTCCATTCCAGTTTCCTCCAACTTCCTCCAGCTGCAACTCCTGCTGGTGTGTCTCCCCTGGCATGGCTATCTGATGGCAACCACCTTCTGGTTCTGGAATATCTAACCAATCCTCCAGTGCCTTTAACTCCAATTCCCACTAAGTGAGTAACTCAACTGGGCGTTCTTCTGTTGGGACAGATTTCAGTATTTATTCCTCCTCCTTCACGATAATCTCAACTTGTTTTCCTCCTGTTGCCTCCGCAAATTCTATGCTAGCCCCTCCTCAACCGCTTGGTAGGAATATCTTGACTCCTCCAATGATCAGAACGGTCCTTTGATCCTCCTCCTCGACGATGAAATTTTTTAACTTCTCATCGTCTTCATTCACATGGTTCACATCTCTGCGTGAATCTTCATCTGAGCGAGGTCTTCCTTCTACCTCCTCACTTGTCAACTCCTATTGTAGTGAACTCTCAGTTGAGCTCATCTCTTCTCCCTTTCCCACCTGGAAATATGGGATGTTTGCTCTGCCCACCTAACAGTCTATGAGATCCATGGATCCCTTCATGTTTCCCACCTGGAAATCTACGAGACCCTTTCCAGATCTCTTTCCCTTATGAATGAGGGCTTCTGCCTTCCCCATCCACCTTCTTAACATTCTGCTACTGTCTTTTGGCCAATAGCTTCTAAACGAGCCATTTGGTTGTCCTCTTCAAAGGCCACTCGTACCTCCAGTGCACCTTTGCCTCATGCTGCATCATGAATGCTAGCGTCTCCATCTAGGCTCTGATTTCCCTGATCTCCTTGTCTAACTCTGATTTTCTCTTCTGCAGGAAGACTTTCCTTTGACTGTGCTCATAGCTCCTAACGACCATATCACTTCACCTGTAGCCCACCTAATTGTGTAACATCTACTACACACCTTGCAATAGCTTCAACAGAGCATCACACTATATCTCCCTTACCTACAGAAATCAATTTTGTATTAGCTCTGATACCAATCTTGGTGGAGACCCCAGCCTTGCTGCTTCGGGGCTACGCGACCTCCCGGTCTAGGATCGTTCATTGCACTGAGTCAGAGAGACTCCTTAGATTCCTCCCTGGAACCTGAAACTCTGTCACATGTCCTTCCCTTTTCCTGGCGCAGGTTATGTGGCACCCACAGACCCTCTCCTTAGCGTTTTCCAAATCTTAAAGCCAACAACACTATCTCCCTATGCTAGGCTTCCTCCTTGATGTGACCATGGGCTATGACCGTGGTCCAGTTCCCTTCGTGACCCCGCACTTCGTGACTTTCGCGAGCGGCTTGCTCCTCTTTCCCGATTTCCAAATCAGCGAATGCTTCGGGACCAGATCTACGGTCCTCGTTTCCCTCACAATCAACAACAGTGATAAACTTCATGAGTTCATGTCTCGGGTATTAATTCCTCAACTTTTCCCGAATGACGTGGATCTCTACCACATTCCCTCTGGATCCAACAGTAAATAATTACTTCGCACCTCTCGAGTTCGTGAATATCTCTATCTGCTCTTGGAAGACCTTCCAAAGTTCTTCCTCTCGAACTTCTCGATCTTCTGACACCTGTCTCCTCCTCAACAAGAAATTCTCACTGTCTTCGGGACTTCGGCAAGTTCTCGACTCCTTTGCACACTTAGCGCAATTTCCTTCCCTTCGAGGCTTAGGCCATCCTCAAACTTCTTATGCACTCCTTGCAGAGTTCTCTGCAGACCCTTCTACGATTTTTCTCGGCTTGAAAACCTTTGAAATTCACTGTTCATGTGTGAAATTTCGCGAGCCCTCATGGAAGCTTCTCTCTCTTCTTCCTGAGCTTGTAAGATGGACTTACAGTATCTTGGGCGCACTCCTTGTGCTCAGCTCTGTTCTTCGATGGATTCTCCCTTAGCTTCTTGAAGGGTTTAAGGCATCTCCTTTCCTTTGTTGATGCACTCTTGCAAAGCCTTCCTTCCTCAAAATATTCAACAATTATGGGATTCTCCTAAGGATTCCAACACTTTCAACTGTGTTGTCCTTGTGCAAACTTGCACCAACTCGATGCCCTCCTAGAAGAGTATTTAAGAGTGTTCAGTAACTCTGTATTTTGCTTCCTCTTACACAACCTTTATTTCCAAGGTACTTAACCACCTTGAAATTTTTCCCTGAGTCCGTGAATTAACCGGGTATGCCCTCCTGGAAATATCTCTTCTGACTCCACTGAGTTCAGACACGCACTCCTTCCACTTAGCCTAGAGAACTAGACTTAACTCAACACACTCGCAGATAGAAAATTGTCTCTATATCCCTACAGATGATTTTTATACTTCATCTACAGTTCAAATGCATGTAAAAGACATTCATAACACAGCATCCATTACACGGAAATTTAAAACAGGAAAAACTGTCATTTTCTATTAATGGTGAATGTCAAATTACAATAGTGGAGTCTGAGATACAACTAAGTCTCGACTCTTTGTATTTCTCTCCCTATGTTGTATGCATCTGCCTCTTGGCTAACTCTTCCTTAGCTAACCTACTGCCAACCAACATTACTTGGCAACAATGCAACAATTTATACAAGGGGGGCTCAACAAGCTTCCCTCGCAAGCTAAACTAGTGGTGTCAAATCACCATTCAAAATGCCTATCAAAAGGGAAAATTACAAAGATGGAAATCTACTCCAAATCGGATGCAGATCCCTTATATCGTCAACCACTTAATGGTGACCTTATCTCCAGCTTGTGTGAATGCACCATTCGGCTCATTTATCTTGTCATCAATAAATGCCTGGATCATGCTTTGGATTCTCAAGGCAAAATGAAAGGGCAACGTCTCTCCATTTCTTGAATGCGCACCATGCAAATCAATTGACTGACGCATGCTGAGGTGGAGTGATTCTTCTGCATCATTCTTACTTTAAACTTTATTTAAATAACTACTTATGTTAAAGTGAAATATATTTTCTTCATGGATTCTTTCGTGATATAATCACCCTTTTTTTTCTTTTCTTTTTATAAACCCTTAAGTTATCCTCCAATCAACACAATGATTCTTAAAATGGTGGAGTTTGATGGTAGCTAATGGTTATCGATCCTTTCACAAATGTTGGGCTATTGTGTAGATTTTTTTCATGTATACAAATTTGGCAAGCTACCAATATTTTCACCTTTTTCACTTTTTATTTACTCCATGCAAAAATTTATCCACTGATCCAGATTTATGAGTAGAATGAAATGAAAACACGGATCTATAATATTAACACAGAGATACAGTAAAACTTGACTTCTATTAAATAAGAAATATGTTGAAATTATAGAACGCGGACTGAAACAAACTTGCTAGAATGGTGGAAAATTATCTCTAAGAAGAGATGTGACAGTTTTGCTCATTCGCAAGAATATGATTACAATGAGGCTCCAGAGGCCTTTTTACATCAAACATGAATGCTAAAACCCTAGACATCCAAAAACTTAAACCTAGGAGATGAAGCGTCAAAATTCATGTGGGCCTCGTTGGGGTAAGTCGGTACATCAACTTCCCGAGGTTGTAACTTTTGAATACAATATTTGTCTTAGGTGCATGGTAGCTTGTTGGAAAGGTCTATTCGATAAATACATATTATGCCATCACACTTTAATTTCATGTATAGTTTGACTGTGACGGGCCCAAAAAACGTTGTTTAGGGACTCAAAACGGGGCCGAAAGTTTAGGACCTGAAAAGCTAGAAAAAAACTAACAAGATGAAATCTGTATGTGATCCAGTTGGAATAGGTGGGTGGACACCGATATCATCTTGGATCAATCCTCCCCCCTTATGAAGCAATGGTCTCCATTGCATTGAGTTTCCCCATCAGATAAGAATTTTTTTGTTGAATTTGGCCTCGGGTGAGCTTCTTGCCTTGGTGCAGGAGCTTCCCTACTTTGACAACACAATAGAGATGAAACTTATGTTGGTGAGTTCCCTTGACCTATGTGTCCATTATTTGATCAATGGATGTTTGTTCCATGTGGTCATGGCTGAGCCATATCGGTGCTAATTGTTCTCCTACATCTAAGGTGTCTAATAATGGTGGAAAGTATGGTCGAAGGAGGTGCACATTAAACACAGGGTGCAATCGAAGGAAAGGGGGAATGTTGAGCTCAAAATAATTGTCACCCACAACCTTCATGATGGTATAAGGTCCATAGCAGAGTGGACGAAGCTTCTAATGGGGTCTTATAAGGCATTATTTCTGCAAGTGCAACCAAATTTTATCTTCCACCTGAAACTTGTGTGGCACCCAGTTTTGATCATGAAGTTGCTTGTACTTGGCATTGGACTTCTGAAAAATATCCTTAACCTATAGGTGGATGTGTTGGATTTTTTCAATAAACCGGGTGGCTTTGTCAGCTTCAGTTTGTGCATGGGATGATTTTTCCTGTGTGGACACAAGGGGTAGTGCAACATCCATGGGACCGAATGGTTGAAATCCAAACCCCACTTGAAAGGGGTTGTGGTCGGTTGAGTTATTTATGGATTTGTTTTAATTGTGTTGAACATAGGCAAGAATAGCATCCCATGTGCGTGGATTCTTGGAATTGTACATACGCAAAATATGCACGATCATCCTCTTGACGATCTCGATTTTACCATCCGTTTGGAGATGGAAGGCTGTGGATTTGGAGCTTGGTGTCCAGCCATGACCAAAGGCTCAACCAGAGTGTGATAAGGAACTGGTTGTCCCAATTTGAGATGATGGTTTTTGGTATCCCAAAATGTACCCACACTCGTTCGAGGAAAATTTTGGTAGTGGCATCTGCTATGATGATCTTCTTGCAGGTGACCAGAATCATCATCTTGGAAAATTGATCAACAACCAAAAAAACAAAGTCAATTCCCTGTTTGGTTGAAGGAAGGGTCAACATGTAGTCCATCAAGATGGATTCCCAGGGCCTATCAGGAGTAGGCAGAGGGGTGTACATGTCTTGTTTCTTAATGGCCAGTTTGTCAATGGTGCGGGCCATGCAGGACTTGATATACTTGTTGACATCCTGTTGGAGTTTCGACCAATAGAAATGTTGTTGCAACACTGCCATTGTCTTCTCTATGTCGAAGTGTCATGTCACCCGACTGTAGTGAGATTCCCAAATCAGCTTCACTCGCTCGCTTGATGGAACACAGATATGGCCCAGATGGAACAACAACTCATCTTGCAGATGAAAATCAGTGACAATTGTGTTTGTGCCCAACATCTGGTAGGTAGTGGTGAAGTCAGGATATCTATCATAAAGTTGGGGCCATCTAGAGGTCTCATGTCTACAAGAGTGTATCACCATGGTTAGTGCAGAAACTGGAGGTTGGTTAAGGCAGTCAGTGACGCGGTTGGTGCTCCCTATCTTATACTTGATGTTGATATAGAACTATTGCAAATATGTGGACCACTTTTGATGGCAATTATTCTGCAATTTACCTTATGTCTACATGAACTGCAGATGCTTATGATCAGTGTGGATTATTGTCTCCTTCCTGAGAATGTAATGCCTCCACTAGCGACAGACTTTTATAATGGAGTACTTTTATTTGTTGTAAGTGAGGTACTTACAGATAGTATTTGATAGTGTCTCACTATGATACGCCACAATATTTCCATGTTGAGTGGTAACAATGTCCACAACATAGTCTGAAGCATCTATCTTAATCTAAAACAGTTTTTGTAGGCTGGGTAATGAGAGTATCGGGGCTAAGCACAAGTGTTGCTTCAAATCATCGAATGATTTTTGTTGCGACTCACCCCATACAAATTTTGTCTTTCCACTTCCCCTGGTCACTTGGTTAAGGGCCCATGCAATCTAGGAGAATCCCAACACGAACCTACGATATAAATTGGCAAGGCCTAAGAAGCTTCGGAGCTTAGTGAGTGTGGTTGGTGCTGGCCAGTCATAGTTGACCTAGATTTTGGCTGGATCGACATGCACCCCATGCTCATCCACAATGTAGCCTAGCTAGTGGACCTTGCTCATGTTGAAGGATCATTTTTCTAAATTTTCATATAGCTTGTGTCGTCGCAGAGTGTGCAAAACTTGATGAATGTGTTGTAAGTGTTTTGCCCAATTATTGTTGAAGATGAGGATGTCATCCAAATACACTACCACAAAATAATTGGTTAAAGGAAGCAAAATATCATCCATCATCCTCATGAAAGTGGTTGGGGTATTTTTCGAGCCAAAGGGCATGACCAACCATTCAAAAAGACCTTCTTTGGCCTTGAAGGCAATCTTCCATACATTGGTCTGCTCTATTGGGACCTAGTGGTAGCCATACCTCAAATCAATATTATTGAAGTATTTGGCCCACTTGATTTGGTCAAGGAGACCATCAATTCGGGGAATTAGGTATTGGTTCCTCACTGTGATTTTATTTAGGGCCTGGTAATCAATGCAAATTCGCCAAGACCCATTTTTCTTCTGCACAAGAATGATTGGGATTCCACAAGGTGATGATCTTGGGAAGATGTGCCCCTTTTCAAGCATCTCATGGATCTGGTGCTTGAATTCCTCATTTTCTGATAGAGAGCGGTGATAGACTATCCCATTAAGTAGTGACACACTGGGGGTCAGATCGATTAAGTGTTTGACCTGATAGTGAAAAGGTACCCCAGTGAGTGAGGAGAATATGTCTTTGTATTCTTCCACGGCCTTATCCAATTGCTTCTGTTGTATCGAGAGACCTATCACGGAGGCCATGTGGTTGCAACCTTACGCTCACTCTAAGCGTGAATCGCGAAAAATACAAACTTCTCAGTCTGAGAGATGACCTTCCTGCATTGCTTGGCAGAGATAAAATAAATGGCGGTAGATGGGACTACCTGCGGTATCCTGTATAATTTCATATCCAAAGTAATAATAACACTATGAGGCCTAGACTCATATACAACATGACATTTCCATAAATAAGGTTGGCCCAAAAGAACATCACAAATTTCAAGGGGGGAGACATCACACAATACCTCATCTTTGAAGGGCTTGATGCCATAGGCCAAGAGGCATTGTTGGCTGATGCGGAGATCGATCTCTTAGCAGATCCATCCGATGGTGTACGACTGTGGGTGTGGTGATGTCAGTAGATCCAACCGCTTGATGACCTCTACTGAGATAAGGTTCTTCTGGCTATCACTATCAACGATGAAGTGCAATGGAGTACCCTTCACCCATATCTATGAATGAAAGAGGTGACCACCTTCCTCTAGTTCATCAGGTTCATTAGGTTGGACCTTGGTGGTGGTAGAAACAGTGGAATTGGGTTCTGCATCAATGATCTGTCTCATTTTTTCTATTTCTAACTCAGAGTCGGAGCCTTCATTTGATTTAGAGGCTTTCACCTTGGCCACCAATGACTTCTTTGAGTGGTGTTATTCCAGGGACTTTTATGGAACTCACACCATTTCTCAATGTCTTTCTTTGTCTTCCCATTGTCCTTATTTTTTTTTGGTTTGGACTGGTTGTTCTGAGACTTCCCATCCTTTCTCTGCCCTTTGTTCTATGGGTTTGGGCCACATTTCCCTTGCTTCTGTTGTGAGGGGTTTGCAGAACCAAATTGTTGTGTCTTATGTTTAACCTTCTGCTCAGTTTTGGCATCATATCGATAGGTCACGCCCAAGGATGAAATGTCCATAAATCCATTTATGTCTGGATGTATCTATGCAAACCATCACGGTACTTGAGAACCATATGTCACTCAGAGTCTTTGATACCCATCTTGGTGTGCAAGGTATGGAAGACATTGGTGAACTCTAGCATTGTTTGGTCCCTTTTCTATCGAAGTGTGGTCCATCTTGTATATAAGTCGTCATAACTTCCAATAGGCTAGTATTTTTCCTTAATAACATCCCTGAAGGAACCCCAAGTGGGTGCAACTACAAATAATGTAGATCCCTTTGTTTCCTTTTTCACACAGTAAGTATCCCACTAATATTTGACATGGGGGACGGCCTTAGGGAGCACAAATGTAATATTTTCTCTATTGGAAAATTTGTGGACAGAAAAATACCCTTCTAGGAGGTTTAACCATTTATCTACAACATCTGCATCTATTTGACCTTTAAATATAGAAATATCAAAATTAATCTATACCTTGAAGGGGGTGGCGCCTTCGCTTGAGGTAGAAGTGTCTCTTGTCGGAAGTTGTCGAAGGATTTGTGAAAATTTGTATATCATCTCGTCCCTCTATCACTCGAGGGCTTCCTCGAGAAACATTTTGAAAGAGCCTCTTGTCCCATCATCTTTATTTTCTCCCACCATGAAAGGTTGATTGGGCGTGTGAGGGAATTTGTCCTCAAGAGAAACAAGCTCGAGACCCAACTCTCTATACTCTGACCTTGTCGGGGACATGCATTAAAAACGACAAGGAGCAGACCGCTTTGATTCCACTGATCATGATTTATGAGCAGAACGAAATGAAAACATAGATCAGTAATATTAACACAAAGACACAGTGAACAATAATAGAGATACATTAAAACTTGACTTCCATTAAATAAGAAATATGTTGAAACTATAAAATGTAATTGAAACAAGCTTGCTAGAATGGTGGCAAATTATCTCTAAAAATAGATGTGACGGCTACGCTCATTCACAAGAAGATGATTACAATGAGGCTCCAAAGGCATTTTTACATCAAACATGAATGTCAAAACCCTAAACATCCAAAAACCTAACACTATGAGATGAAGCACCAAAATTCATGTGGGCCCCATTGGGGTAAGTTGGAAAGGTCTATCTAAGGACTACACATTATGTCATCACACTTTGGTTATGTCTTCGGTGTTATTCTTGCAGGCCCAAAAAACGTTGTTTAGGGCCTCAAAACAGCCCCAAAAGTTTAGGACCCGAAAAGCTAGAAAAAAATGCCAAGATGAAAACTGAAACTGCCAAGATGAAATTTGTATGTGCACCAGTTGGAATAGGTGGGTGGATACCGATATCCACCTAAATCATCCATGTAATGAGATATTGTATTTCCCATGTTTTTCCACCTTGAAAAAAATCCTCTATGTAAAAAGATAAAAAAAATCCTCCACATAAAGATATATTGTATTTCCCTTTTTTTCAACTTGCAAAAATTTCTCTACGTAAAAAGATAAAATGTATCCCCAATGTAAATAGATATTTGTATTCACTTTTATTCCTCCTTGTAAAAATTTCTCCATGTAAAGATTCAAATTTTCATGATCCTAATTTGTTGTAAAGCCTCCTTTTACATTGTTAACTTATATATATATGGTTGACTTGATACTTCTTCATGTGTATTTTTTTTCCTAATTTATCTTCTAGATTTGCAGCGGAATAATATTTCTTCAATAGAATTTTCAGTTTAAAGATGGCCAAAAACCAACAAGTATGTTACCAAGGGAAACAAAATTTTGACCAAGACTCGAGGTGGCCAAAGGTCAGGATCAAACTTTGCTCTCATACCAAATGTGACATAGCCAATCCAATTCAGATGACAAACATCCAAAATGTTTGGAGCAGTATAAAGAAATCCATGAGGATAAAATAATATATTGAATAAAATATATGAGAAATGATAGTATCATAGTATCATATGATTACTAATGAGGTTCATATATATACCCAAGTAGGGGTGCCCTTTCACTAAGAGGCATGTCTCTTCATTTAAGGTGCATCTTCATAAGTCATTAATTGTTGTTAGCATTTATATTTTATATTTATATATACATATTAATATTTATTACAACTAGTCCAACATAGGAAACTAGGGGGTTTCCTACAATGGAGCAGTGCAGGTTTTTGACTCAATAACTGCTCTAGGAGCGTAGAAAAAGGGATCAAAATATGCACAATGGTTGGCCAAAGGATGAATGGATGTAATGTGGATGAAAAAATTTGGTTTTGTGCAACTATGGTAGGCTTTAGAGTGCTCACGAGAGAATGGAAAATTGAAGACATTTGAAATTCTATCAATGGAAACCAGGTAGTATAGGGAGCCTTAGATCGTCTTGGATTCATCAAATACATTGAGAATTCATTGATGAGTGTGGGGGAGGGGATCCTCTCTTGTATTGTATAGTAATATGATCTAGAGAAAGAGGTATTGGACCAATTTGTGTCTACAATATTTTTCTATTCTTATTCATTAATAGAAGTTAGGTTTCATTGTATTTATGTGTTCTATCATATTTATGTGTTTCATTATGTTCCCTCATAAATTCAAATCAATGGTATTAGAGCAGTGTGCTCCTTGTCATTTCTCAGAGTATGTCCCCAATGAGATCATGGTATAGAGAGTTGGGTCTCGAGCTAGTTTCACTTGAGGACAAACACTCTCACCAACCTAAGCAACCTCCCATGGTGGAAGGTGCATTCAAACATAGATGGATTTCTTGGACATCTCCTCACTAGGAGATGTTTATCGATATGTAGTCAAAATTGAGAATAAATTCAAGAAGTGGAGTAAGAGGGAGTTCATGTTTGAAAATATGCCACAACAGAAGCATGGCAAAGGATAACCTAACTCATAGAATGAAGGGAAAAGCAAGGAGATTCAATCTCAATAAAATCAGTCCAAGTAATCGGCTAAGAAGGGTGATGGGAAATCTAATAAAGACACCAGAAAGTGGTGTGAGTTCCACAAAATCCATTGGCACAACATCGATGAATTTTGATCAAAACATTCATTGGTGGCCAAGCTCAAAGAAAAAGAATCAAAACTTGAATCAAACTTTGATTCAAAGCACAATAAATGAAAAAAGATAATCAATGCAGAACCCATTGCTACCATCACATCCAAAACAATACAACTAGAAGAACCAGAGGATCCTAAGGAGGGGGAGCACCTCTTCCATTCACAGATGCGGGTAAAGGGGACCCCACTACATTTCATTATCGATAACGGGATTCAAAAGAACCTGATCTCAGCCAAGGTTGTCAAGAGATTGAATCTTCCTATGATTACACACCCCCAACCATACACCATTGGATGGTTGATTCGGGGACAAGACATCCACATCAGTTGCCCACTTGAAGTATGTGATGTTCTTTCGGGAAAATCATATATGTGGAAACACCATGATATCTATGAGTCTCGAACTCGTAGTTTCATTGTTACTCTAGGAGGTCAGCTTGACAGGGTACCAGAGGAAGCTCTGACTAATACCACTTCATTGATCTCGGAAAAACAATGCTGCAAAGTAGTCTCTTAGACCACAAATTTTTCCATATTCACAATCTATTCAAAAGGTGAATAGAAGGTCACTACGACCACTACAGCCTTAGCCCAAAACCTTTCTATCCAGCAAAAGAAGGTTGAAAATATTGTTTAGGAGCACGAAGATATTTTTGTTTCACATACAGGGGTGCCTCTACACTACCATTTCTCTCATTCCATTGACATGGTGTCTAGTTCTCCCTTACCCAATGGTCCAATATATAGATTCTCTTTTCCAAAGAATGAGAGTCTTCTATATGTTCAACATATCTCTATTGGCCACGACCCTTTTTAGGTGTGCTTGGGGTTTCGACCATCAGCCCCCATTGATATAGTTATTCTTGTTGCATCTTCACTGACAGAGTCCTCCCACACTCATACCTAGGCAAATCATGTAGCTAGATTTTTGAATGGATCCAGCACCTCCACCAACAGGTTCATGACATCCTTCCACGGGCCAAGTACAAGCAGGACAACTACTTCAGCAAGGAAAGCGGCTCACCAAAATTCAGATTTAATAAAATTTTCCCCATCTCCCGAGAGATCTTGATGCAATGGGGACCATTGCTTCCTAAGGGGGGAGGATTGTGTTAATATTATGGTAGCTGCGGGAGGTATTTACCTCTACATGTGAACCTGACGAAAATAGAAGACTCTGAGAAGCAATAGAAACCCTAATGAATTGGCTAATAACCCTAGAAGCCTTGTCGGCTCAAGAATATAATTTATATTAGGCTATTAGCCTCCAAGAGAAGAAGTCGGCCAAAATTAATAATAATATACTAAACAGACACCTACCCAGAAGGAGAAGTCGGCCCCAGTAAACTAGCAGGATCACTATAAATACAGGGCGCTAGTTTCTCATTTGTCACATCTCAGGACTGCAGTTTTCCCAGTTGGTGCGCACTGCAGGTGTAGCTGGTGCATAGGTTTGGAGGAGGGTTGCAGTTGCAGCTGCAGCAGCAGCAAGTTTCAGTATTTGGCTTGGATATCTCTTGGCTAGGGTTTGGACTATCTGATCAGCTTTTTGTGATGCGCTATCCTTGGGGAGAGATGCGCTGCTCTTTGTTTGGCTATCTAGC
>ML796050.1:330235-345215 GCA_009831015.1 Picea engelmannii
TAATTTACATGTACGACAACAGTGACGTTTTTCTTTTTCCTATGAAATATGCTCTCTTCAACTTAGCTCTGATACCATGTTAAAGTTTCTGCTATTGTTTGGTTACTTTCAATTTACTAGATAACAATAGCATAGATAGGATCACTGAGAGAAACACAATCACGAGAGTACACAAAATTTATCCTGGGAAACCCTCATCGGGAAGAAAACCCAGCAAAACTTCCTTAATATATATAGCCAATACAATGAACCAAACAAAACAGAAATTCCTCTCCCAAGGATGTGCCTCTCTCTCTCTCTCTTCCTTCTTCCAGCAACTGGTAACTGCAGCTTCCTTCAATACTTGCACACTAGATGAGTGAGTTGAGTGTGTGTCTAAATGAGGCAATTGCCTCTCTTATTTATACAATCTGGCAGGTGTGAACAGAAGTGTCTTTTCACTGGCAGGGTCGACTTCTCATTCTGGGTGGTTAAAACCACCTTTATTTAATCTGGGGCCGACTTCTCATTCTGCCTATTACAATTAGGGTTTGACCAATCCGCAAAAGGGGATTTGGTCAATTACAATGCCCAACATGATCAATCCACAAAAGGGGATTGATATAATCAATAATAAATATATTTTATCTTTATCCACAAAAGGGGATAAGAATATTCTTTGTAGTTACACAATATTTCAACAGATACAATGCAATCTGATATTATGTGCTTGCGGAAAACATACATGGCATTGTGCATGCAAAATAAACAATTTCCAAATCACAATTGCATATCAAGTTACATTACACATGGGGTGATGATATTGTTGAAAAAACATGTACCAATTTTGGACCATATACATTTCGACGAAAAGAATGTTGAGATGGTGCTTGCAAAAATATTTTTCCATGGAACAGAAATTGCAATACCGAATCCGTATGATGCTCTCCATGCAGCATTCTCCAACATACTAAATGTTATTTCCAATGCATTATGTCATTTTCATCTGAGCGGACCCATTGTTCTTGTAGGAAACTTCAATATTGACATGCTACAAAATAATGCAAGAACAAAAGAATTGGAAAACTACATGTGCAAATATAGTCTTCGCTTTCTTTTGAACAACAAAAGCCATGTGCAAAACCCACTTATTGACCATGTGTGGTCAAATGTGCCCATTCCTCAATACAACATCTTTATCTTAGACACATACTAGTTTGATCATGATACAATTGGTATTGCACTTGAATTATGAGATATACATCAAACATATTTCAAAGTCATATTTCTATGTTTCAAAGCATATATGTATAGCTTGTTGCAAAAAAAAAAAAAAAATTATCCAGCTTCTTAGTTTTCCCTGGTTTGTACACATACTGGTCTTGTCACCACACAGTAGGTGTTGCACTTGAATTATGAAATATACATCAAGCATATTGCATAATCATATTTCTATGCTTCAAACTATATCTGTCCATCTTGTTGCAGAAAATCGAGATATCCAACTTCTTAGTTTTCCCTGGTTTGTGATTGCTTTTGGTCACAAATTTTTTTTTGCAAAAAAGAAAAAAAATAAATAAATAAATAAATAAANAAAAAAAAAAAAAAAAAAATTATATATATATACACACACACACAAACTTGAATGAACTAAAAAAAAAGATAAAAAATAAAATAAAAATAAAAAAGGTACATTCTTCTAACACTATATGTTACTCTATTCCTCTTATTCTATTTTATTTAGTCTATGTACATAGTACTTTCTTTTTTCTTTACATGTCAATTTGTGTTCATGTTTGTTTTGTTTTGTGCTTTTGTTCATAGAAAGAAACAAGAAAAATAGACACCGCAAAAAAACCCTAACCAGGAATGTAGAAGAATCCATGCAAAGGTGCATTTTTCTACCCATGTTCCATATCCAATAGTTTTTCGTTTACTCTGTCTGTATTTGTTGAACTGATTTGCAGCTCTATTTTTTTTTCCTCCTTGGACACTCCATATCTTGTTGTACATTGACTTGTCTTCGTGTCAATTATATTTTTTGTACTGCTATCTTGAAAGAAATAAATTTGTACTCTATCTTTTCTTTTCATGTGTTCTTATGTAACAGTTTTCTTTCATGTCGGTTCTTACCTCCCTTTCTTTTTCCTCTTCTATACTTATCCATTCTCCCTTTTTTTTCTTCCCCTCTATTATCCATTTCTGATTCTATACTTAGTACCATGTCTATGCTCGCGAGTTCTCAGGACGGCGAAGTGGCAGATTTCATATCCATCTATATCTCTACATCACGAGTCCGACCGGCCGTTGTTCGTTTTCATAGTTCATGAATTTTATGGTCGTCGATTCCTGCGTAGGCACCATCGTACTCCCATGCCCCGTGTGTGTGGTATACATCTTGCACTTGAAACTTCGGTAATCTACAATTCGACCCAGACTCGAAGCTTGCGACTCATTTTTCCCAGCATATGTTGATATTTCAAAGCATCTGTTGATATTTTTCCCAGTTCGTCTCAAAAGTTAGCCAATTTTATGGCCGCAGGTTCCCCCCCAATGCATTATTGAACTCCCATGCCTCGTGTTTGGATAACATTTTGCATCCAAAACTCTGGTTATCTACAATTCGACCCCAGACTCCTCGAACTCCCAAGCCTCACTCTTTATCGAACTCACAATTTGTATATCCATCTATATCTTGAAATCACAAGTCTGACCGAGTGTTTTCGTTTCCTTAGCCAATTTTATGGCCACGGGTTCCCGGCTACAATTTATCGAACTCTCATTCCCCGCATTCTGAGTATACATTTTCCATCCAAAACTTGGGTGATCCATGTCTATGCTCGTAGGTTCCCAGGATGACGGAGTGGCAGATTTCATGTCCATCTATATCTCTACATCACGAGTCCGACCGACCGTCATTCGTTTTCATAGTTCATGAATTTTATGGCCGCGGGTTCCTGTGTGGGCGCCATCCAACTCTCATGCCCCGTGTGTGCGGTATACATCTTTCACCCGAAACTTCGGTGATCGACAATTCAACCCGGACTCGAAGATTGCGACTCATTTTTCCCAGCATCTATTGATATTTCAAAGCATTTGTTGATATATTTCTCAGTTTGTCTCAACAATTAGCCAATTTTATGAACGTGGGTTCCCCCCCAATGCATTGTCGAACTCCCATGCCCCGTGTTCAGATAACATCTTGCATCCAAAACTATGGTTATCTACAATTCGACCCTAGACTCCTCGAACTTGCAAGCCTCACTCTTTATCGAACTCACAAATTGTGTATCCATCTATATCTTGACATCACGAGTCCGACCGAGCGCTTTCGTTTCCTTAGCCAATTTTATGGCCGCGGGTTCCTGGGTACGCGTTATCGAACTCTCATTCCCCATGTTCCGAGTATACATCTTACATCCGAAACTTGGGTGATCTACAATTCCATCACAGACTCCCAGGTTCAAAAAAATACCAAAGCATATTTAATTCTCCTCCATGCCTGCCACGTTCGCCCCTTCCCAATAGAAATTAATTATGATTTTACTGGTGACAGTTCACAGATGTTCGAAAATATTGGCATTAATAAGTGGAAATCTCGAGGTAATCTCCCATTAAATTGTATTTATGGGAGAATATTATGGAATCTAATTAGTTTCCTCTTAGCAATCTTGAATTCGCAAAAAAATGATGGTTGTTTTGGTTTTTTTAAGACATCATCGTAGCAAGAATTCAATATTGTGTTGGTATGTTGTCATCTACAAAGGTGTTCACATGAAGTCGCTCTTTAGTATTATGCACATAATTTTTTAACCTTACAGGTTTGCATATATGAGGCACTGCCTGCATATGAAAATGTTGCTCCACCATTCCAATTTGAACATAGTTTGCATTTGGGCCACAGAGAACAGCAATAAAATAAAATAATATGAAATTTGTTTAAGTAAATATTAACAAATTATCTTCTGACTTGAACCTGCTTTTGTCAAAATCTAGGTATATTACACAGTTGTCAATGGTTTCCCCACTTTTCAATAGTTTCTCGATTTCCCTGCCATCTGTGCATGCTTTCCCAATGCAAATTGATGACGCTTTTATTAGCTTTGAAAATATTGGCATTAAAAGGTGAAAAGGTCGAGGACATCTGCCATTAAAACACATTGAACCAAGATTTATCGGAGATTGTATCATGATGTTGCAGTGTCCATTTTAAATACAATGAGGAGCAAAGGAAGGTTTTCATAACCTTATGGTTGCAGCTCGACAAAATGTCTATGGAGATACCCTGAATATTTCTGGGCACGAGGACCAGCGTTTTCAGTGGTCCATAGCTTATGACTACTACTTGTCCACTTCTTCCTAGATGAAAGTTATCTCGACATCTGAAATTGCAACGGCACATTATATCCCCAATTTTTTTTTTAACTTTAAGGACTTGGTCACGTGTTGCGTCGAGAACTATATTCTAAACCAACGGATTGTCCAGATAGGCGACCATTTCCAAATCTCGCTATCACCTAAAGTATTTTGAAATATGTTAACACTTCCCAGCCCAACACCTACTTTCAAGGGAGAGAATTGCAAGCAGTTATTAAAGAAGCATGGCAATGAATTAGACCTCTTTCTGAAGTTATTACAGGACCCAACGCCCGCTCTCCGAGACATGGCCATATTACAAGTTAGTGCATGTAAAAACATTTTTCGGCAAATTGCATTTCTTTTCACGAGGACAACAAGACAAGCATGCAACCGTCATCTCTCGGATGATTATGTATATTTAATATTTTACAGTCAAGAAAAAAACCATATTCCATTGCCGCAAGCTGATTTTCATTCAAAACTCTTCCCAGTTATTGCAATACAGGAGGCAGAAGAAATTCTTTATGCCACCTTATTTAATTTTTGTCATGCTGAATTGCTATCCATTTCCTGGACTATCTATGTGTAGGAAGTTGAACTCTGAATTTGACCCATTAACATTCTCGTGTCATAAATTATGGAGACACGACGGTTTCCAACAATTTTATAAGGTCTTTAATTATTTTGTTTCATTTTTTAAAGCACTGATATTTGGAAGGTATTTCCCCCCGGTTTTTTGGCCAGCCGACAATCTTCCTGGATAGGATGGGCACAGTAAAAGAAATGGAGAACTATAATGTTATAAGGATTTTCGGGTCTAAACAAAATCCTTGCTTCCTTCCATGTCACATATCTGGTACAATGTTTTTTGCTGGAATAATAAGGGAGTACATCTATTGGTTGCATTTTTTCCATGAAAAAATGAAAGGACAATTCATGTCTATGCCTTGGAAAGTCTGGGATTTCATGGTCAAGAACTACTTCAACAGTTCTTTCACTTACACTATCCTGAATGGACTCTGAACCAATACCAACGATTCGCACAAGCAGAACTGAAAAGACCTGGGTGAAAAAAGTGTCAAATCCCTAACTACCATAGCCAAGACCACAACATCTTGTGGCAGTACTCCAACGGCTTACCCAAGTAACAAAGTCACACACAGTTCTTCAGGCAGAGGAGGAGATAAGAACCCTGCCTCCGACAAAATTGAAAGTTGTCACAAGCTTCCCGCAGGCAAAAAACGAAAAACAATAGTCCAAGAACAGGAGGGGCTGATGGGAGAAATCGATATCTACGATCTCTCCCTTGAAGATATGGAACTAGAAATTCACATTGAAAATTTGTTCTCTGACGTCGATCACCTAGACAGCACTGATCCTCACAACCATGGGATGGAAATACTTGGCATAGATACATTAGATGAAAAAGAGTCTTTTTCACTTCAAGGTGTTGTTTTTTACAGCAAATCAAAAAAATTGATTATTGAAAATAGAGATGTAAAGAATAAGAAAGGAACATCTCGTTTAGAGTTCAACCTACACAACATGCACCCTTACTAGATATCCAAGATGCACCGAGCAACTGGAGATGCTCTATACAACTCTATTAGCGGCCTTGAAATGGAGAACCTCATGTTAAAGACGTGAATCAAACAATTGGAGGCAACTCTAATGCCTCTTCCATTGTTTGTTGCTCCTTTGGCAATGGTCGGGTCCACCGCACTTGCGCAAAAGTTAAAAGGATCTGTAAGCCTTCTCACATCGGCCTGAGACTATCTGGAAAAGAATATAAACAAAAGAATGGAATTAATAATAGAAGCTTGGGAGATGTCAAATAATATGGTCTCTTTTGGAACAAGAGCGCATGTTTTTCATGAGTATCTGCAAGCAGATCTCAAGAACGAGCAAGGTTTTTATCTCGATGTAGTTTTACCATTTGGTGTTGAAGTTACCGGTATGACGGAATCCAGAAGAAGACAAGAGGATATCCCTTCCCTGGATTGAATAGACCAACTAAACGCATGCTGGAAAGAAAAGGTAAAGAACTTGATTGGTATTGTTCAAGAATGTAGCCAGACCATATCTAAAAGAGACAAATTATTCAAGACGCTAACTGAGATAGATCTAGTTGGCAGCACCAATGAAGTCCATCACCCGAAATTGATATTAAACTCGTTGTTTTTAACCAAGCAAGCATTTGATGATCAAGTTCATATCTATAAAAGACTGTCATTTGAAAATTTCTATGGCATTCTTGAATATGGTGAAAATGACTTGAAAACTTGGCTAGTCAGTTATGTAATTAGAAACAAAAATATTCAAGAAGCATTGCACAACTTGTTTATTGATCTAAGGGACTTGGAAAGTGACTCTTCAATATTAAAATCCGGCATGAAATGAACGTGGCACCCATGAGGAGCTACATCGAAGAATGGTTGAAAAAAGTTGTCGACCAGATAACCAATGAAGGTCAAAGCCGAGGAAAGCCATAAAAGGACATCAGCGAAGAAATGACAAGCCATGGCACACCATCATAGTAAGTTGATATTGATTACATTCTTCTATCTTCATCCACTTATTCGAAGACAACTTTTTTTTGGGAAATATTCTCAAATGTATTTTGTGACCCAGTTTATCTAAATATAAATATTTGGGGTTGTTCTATGTTGATATTCAATGCTTGGTGTTGTTATTTAGAATTTGTATTTCTTCGTAAAATTAACTCATTTCGTTGTACATGTTCATGTTCTATATTTTGCATGTATTGCAGCTTCCTATATTTCAAAATATTCTTCGATATACAAAATGTAAAGTCATGTATTTTTTTCTTTGTTCCTTGTAAGTTTGAGCAAAAAACATTCGAGCCCAAAACACCATTCAAATTCGAACATGGTTTACATTTGGACCACAAATAATCTAGTAAGATACATTAACATGGATACATTTTAGATAAACATAAACAAAATCCATTTAAACTTGAACCTGACTTTCTCGAGCTCCTGGATTGTCTGCGGGTTGATCGGTTAGAGGACTGTCAAATCCTCATTTCCATCTATATCTTCACATCAGGAACCCGACCGACGACCATCTCTTTCAACACTTGGCCAAATATCTCACCGTGGTGTCCCAAATTAGCACTATCGCATTCTTATCTCGCGTGTTCCGTTATATACATATTGCACCCAACACTTTCATCATATACATTTTGCACCCAACAATTATGTGATAAAAGATAAGTATAAAAGACGGAAAAGAAGGGTTAATATATTGACATCTGTGATAAATTTTTCATTTGCTCGCAATATATTTTCTACATATTTCTCGAGAAGTTATATACTTATTGCATATACTTGGAAAGGATTGCGAAGGTGGCAAGCACGGAAATACCTGTGGAAAGCGGTCAGACGAGCTTCAAAATAGGGTGGCAAGGGTTCCTAACGAGACGTAAGGTCTCGACTGTCAAATTGTATATATCGAAACATTCCAGTGCAAAATGTGTAACACGAAGAAGGTGTTCCTGCCATCGTCAATTCAAATTCATTTTTCTTTCACTAGTGACAACTCAGTGCACAGCTTTGCTTATTCGCATTAACAAGCAAATAATGTATTTATAATCTAGTAAGATACATTAATATGGATACATTTTAAATAAACATAAACAAAATCTTTTTAAACCTGAACCTGACTTTCTCGTGCTCCTGGATTGTCCGTGGGTTGATCAGTTAGCAGACTGTCAAATCCTCATTTTCATCTATATCTTCACATCAGGAACCCATCTGACGACCGTCCCTTTCAACACTTGGCCAAATATCTCACCGCGGCGTCCCAACTTAGCACTATTGCATTCTTATCCCACGTGTTCCGTTATATACATCTTGCACCCAACACTTTCGTCATATACATTTTTCACCCAATAATTTCGTGACAAAAGATAAAAGTAATATATTCACATCTGTGATAGATATCCCATTTGCTCGCAAGATCTTTTCTCCATGTTTTTGGAGAAGTTATATACTTATTGCATATACTTCGAAAGAAGTGCGAAGGTGGAGGGCACAAAAATATCTGTGGAAAGAGGATGGATGGGCTTCAAAATAGGGTGGCAAGGGTTCCCGAGGACACGTAAGGCCCCGACTGTCAAATTGTATACATCGGAACATTTCAGTGAAAAATTTGTAACACGAAGAGGGTGTTCCTTCCATCCTCAATTCAAATTCATTCTGCGTTCACTAGTGACAACTCAGTGCACAACTTTGCACAACTTAGCGCTATTGATTTCTTATGCCCCCCCTGTTCTGTGATATACATGTTGCACACAACACTTCTGTGATATAATTTTTGCGTCATTTACAATTCAACCTCGGTTATAGAACCCGCCTACCCGGGAATCCACAATCTGAAAAGTGGCTACGCATCGAATGGCTAGCAGTTGGTCGGAGTCACAGTATAAAAGAACAAGCGCAAGTGTGAACAGGGGCGTCCGCCAACGCGCATTGGGACATTTTCGAAAAAACGGCTAAGTAACGAGAAAGAGAGTAGAGTGGAAAAACAAACGAGAATTCCGTTGAGTATAGAAGAGGGAGAAGAAGATCTGATGTATTCAAATCTACAATTGATAATCCATTTCCTAGCAAGATATTTTATGTATGTTTCAACTGCGGAAAGCGGTTCAACGGGCTTCAAAATAGGGTGACAAGGGTTCCCGAGGAGACGTAAGGCCCCGCCTGTCAAATTGTATATATCAGAACATTTCAGTGAAAAATGTGTAACACGAAGAGGGTATCATGCCATCTTCAATTCAAATTCATATTGTTTTTATTGGTGACAACTCAGTGCACAGGTTCGCTTATTGGCAGTAACAACCAAAAAACATATTCAACAGTGCCCATAAAAAAATTCTAGCTACACGAGGAAAAGAGAGTGGCTCGAAGTTCTACGAGATTTTCTATGGTTGTTGATCAATTACTTATCAATCAGGGGAAGTGAATGGGAATTTGCGTTGGTTCATTCGAGCTCACGGCATACAAGAAAAGAACAGGGATAGAATCTGAGGTTGAAGGACGATGGAAGCTATCGCTAGGAAGGGGCGATGGATCGACACAGCTTGCCCCTTGAACCTGTTACCCGATGAAGAAGTGTTCCCCTAGTGATTTGGCATTACAGCTCACGAAATAGGCATTACAGTTGAAATAAAACGTATATATTAGACTTATGATCGTAGAGCGTTTATATTAGATAAAAACACTATATAGTACGGGTCATATGCTCTATGAAATTGAGGTCAAGCGAGCAGTTTCCCCTATTCGACTGCCCTATAGAACCTTTTTCCATTGTGGTTCTCGAGCAAATATAGAGAGTCAATGAAGAATTCAGAGACATAAAGAGTCTTTACATCAAAATCATAAGGAAGAAAAGAACACTGACCTTCGGACGGAAAAGCCTAAGGTCGGGTGGGAAGGGCTCCCATTTACGGGAGCCCAACCGACCCTCGGGTTGGCACTATTATAGATCTTGCACCTAAAATTTGTGTCGTCTACAGTTCCGCCATATACATCTTACACCCAAAACTTTTGTGGTCTACAATTCTTCCACATATTGAAACATAGTTTGCATTTCGATCACAAATAATCTATTAAGATACATTAATATAAATACAATTTAAATATAAATACATTCGTGGTATGGGACCTTATTTTTTTCGAACTCGTTGATTGGTCCTATATCATCACATCATGAGCCCGACCAACCGCAGTTCCTTTCAACATTTAGCCAATTATCTCTCTGCGGGGTCGCGACTTAGCGCTATCAGATTTTTATGCCCCCTTGTTCCGTGATATACGTATTCAACAGCAATTTACGAGAGTCTGACCAACCCCCAGGTTGGCGCTATTATAAATCTTGCACCCAAAACTTATATCATCTACAAGTGCGCGATATACATCTTGCACCCATAACTTCTGTACTCTACAATTTGTCGCAACTTCACCCTATCGATTTCTTATGCCCCCTGTTTTGTGATATACATGTTGCACACCACACTTCTGTGATATACATTTTGCACCAAACACTTGCATCGTATACAATTCGACCCCGGTTATAGAGCCCACCTATCCAGGCATCCACGATCTGAAAAGTGGCCAGGCATCGAATGGTTAGCGATCGGTCGGAGTCACAATATAAAAGCACGAGCGCAAATGTGAACCGGTGCGTCCGCCAATGCACGCATTGGGAAATTTTTGGAAAAACGCCTAAGAAACGAGAAAGAGAGTAGAGCGGAAAAATGGTCAAACGAGCTTCAAAATAGGGTGACAAAGGTTCCCGAGAAGACATAAGGCCCCGCCTGTCAAATTGTATATATATTCTGCTACTACTTGTGAAAACTCAGTGCACAGGTTTGTTTATTGGCATTAACAACCAAAAACTGTATTCGACATCGATTTACGGGAGCACGACCAACCCCCGGGTTGGCGCCATTATAGATCTTGCACCCAAAACTTGCGTCATCTACTGTTTCATCGTATACATATTGCACTCAAAACTTCCATGGTCTACAATTCGTCCACATATTGGAACGTGGTTTGCATTTCGCCCACAAATAATCTATTAAGATACATTAATATAAATACAATTTAAATAAATATATTTAAACTTGAACCTGACTTTTTTCGAACTCGTTGATTGGTCCTATATCATCATGTCATGAGCCCCACCGACCACAGTTCCTTTCAACACTTAGCCAATTATCTCTCTGTAGGGTCGTGACTTAGCACTAATGAATTTTTATGCCCCCTGTTCCGTGATATATGTTTTTCACACAACACTTCTGTGATATACATTTTGCACCAAACACTTCCGTCATTTACAATTCGACCCCATTTCAATGCAAAATGTGTAACACAAAGAGGGTATTCGTGCCATCTTCAATTCAAATTCATTATGTTTTTACTAGTGACAACTAATATTGCACCCAAAACCTGCACCATCTACAGTTCTTCAAATATACATCTTGCACCCAAAACTTCCCTGGTCTACAATTCGTCCAGATATTGGAACATAGTTTGCATTTCACCCAAAAATAATCTATTAAGATACATTAATATAAATACAATTTAAATAAATATATTTAAACTTGAACCTGACTTTTTTTCGAACTCGTTGATTGGTCYTATATCGTCACATCATGAGCCCCACTGACCGCGGTTCCTTTGAACATTTAGCCAATTATCTCTCTGYGGGATCGCGGCTTAGCGCTATCGAATTTTTATGCCCYATGTTCCATGATATACGTTTTGCACACAACACTTATGTGATATACATTTTTCACCAAACACTTCCATCATTTACAATTCGACCCCATTTTAGTGCAAAATGTGTAACACAAAGAGGGTATTCATGCCATCTTATCCYCGGGTTGGTKCTATTATAGATCTTACCCAAAACTTCYCTGGTCTACAATTCATCCACATATTGGAACATGGCATCTTGCCCACAAAAAATCTATTAAGATACATTAATATAAATACAATTTAAATAAATATATTTAAACTTGAACCTGACTTTTTTCGAACTCGTTGATTGGTCCTATATYGTCACATCATGAGCCCCATTGACTATAGTTCCTTTCAACACTTAGCCAAATATTTCTCCGCAGGGTCGCGACTTAGCGCTATCGAATTTTTATGCCCCATGTTCCGTGATATACGTATTCAACAACAATTTACGGAAATCCAACCAACCCCCGGGTTGGTGCTATTATAAATCTTACACCCAAAACTTCTATCATCTACAAGTGCACGATATACATCTTAGACCTAGAACTTTCATACTCTACAATTCGTCGCAACTTCACACTATCGATTTCTTATGCCCCTTGTTCCATGATATACATGTTGCACACCACACTTCCATGATATACATGTTGCGGACCACACTTCCGTGATATACATTTTGCACCAAACACTTGCGTCATATACAATTCGACCCCGGTTATAGAGCCCGCCTATCTGGAAGTCCACGATCTAAAAAGTGGCTAGGCAACAAATGGTTAGCGGTCGGTCGAAGTCACGATATAAAAGCATGAGCGCAAATGTGAACCGGTCTGTCTGCCAATGCGCACATTAGGACATTTTCGGAAAAACATCTAAGAAACGAGAAAGAGAGAGTAGAGGGGAAAAACAATCGGACGGGCTTCAAAATAGGGTGACAAGGGCTCCGAAGGAGACGTAAGGCCCCACCTATCAAATTGTATATATATTATGCTTCTACTCATGAAACATCAGTGCACATGTTCGCTTATTATCATTAACAACCAAAAAAACGTATTCAACAGCGATTTACGGGAGCCCGACCGACCCCCGGGTTGGCACTATTATAGATCTTGCACCCAAAAACTTGCGTCATCTACAGTTCTGTTGTATACATCTTGCACCAAAAACTTTCATGGTCTACAATTCGTCCACTTATCTATTACGATACATTAATATAAATACAATTTAAATAAATACACTTAAACTTGAACCTGGCTTTTTTCGAACTCGTCGATTGGTCATATATCGTCAGATCATGAGCCCGACCGACCGCAATTCCTTTCAACACTTAGCCAATTATCTTTCCACGGGGTTGCACCTTAGCGCTAACAAAATTTTATGCCCCACGTTCTGTGATATACATGTTGCACACAACACTTATGTGATATACATGTTGCACCAAACACTTCCGTCATTTACAATTCAACCCCATTTTCCACAATTTACCTTGTAACCTATTTGGCAAGGACTGCGCTGCCACACAACACTTGTTAATACTTGCATTTATTATTACTCAAAATATAGCAAAAAAGAATGAGAAATTCGATATTGAAGATCTTGTGACAACTTTCATGGCATGGTAAGGGAATGACACTCCCCTTCCACAGCATGTCTTATGAATGTAATTGTGGGAGGGATTTCCTCATTCATGGGAGAATTTTCTTTTCCATAGAATACTTTCATGGAATAAATTGGAGAATAATTTCAATTTTGAAATTTAGTTAAATTAACTTGATTATCTAAAATCAATTTGATTCATTTTAACTCCAAATATATTAAATTTTAAGAAAGATTAAATTTTTGGACATGCAAATCTTTTTTTTAACATAAAAATTTAAGGAAAAGTATCAATTTATTTATCAATAGACTTGTCAACTTTATGTCATCCCCATTTGAGCCATTGGTGGTTTTCGCTAGCATTTGTAGCAATTTTAGGGAGCCTCTTGTCATCCATGTTGTTTATCGTGTTATTGTACATTAAGTACCTAATCATAGCTATGCTCTCAATGGAGGAAAGGATCGTTTCTATGAAGAGAATAGGATAGGGTGTATTGCCTTTAATTTTGAGATTATAAGTTATAAAATTATTTTAGATCTACTCTATCTTTCTCTGGGATTCTCAAGAGATATTGCATCCCCAAACTTCACATCCATATAAGAGAACAAGTGACAAGAGTCTAAAAGAGGAGCTATTTATTATCCCATAGTCAAAATTCTACTAATTTACAATTATTTCCAAGTCATTATAAGCTTTCCACCCTCCATTTATCCTTTGATCAATGTTATAGTTCCAATTGAGCTTGTGATGAATATCGATTCGAAGACACATGTACGAAAGCACTTCCTCCAAGCTATATTTTTCATATACGAAGTATCGTAGGTGATCTTTTTGGATTTAATTATCATAACCCTCGTTTTGTCAATGTTCATAGTGATTCATGCACTAGAGCAGAAGCCCTTCAGGATTCTAAGTTGCTTACCGAGGTCATAGGGACTCATTTTCGTAAGAAAAATATCAACAACACAAAGAAGAAAGATGATGACTATACTAGCAAGAGTCGGTCTGACACAACCTGCATCTTCCAAACAATCTTTTAACTTGTCAATGTATAAGCAAAAAAGGGTAGGGAATAGGGGACAACTATGCCTGACTCCTATATTGTAGTTAAGTTCTTCCAACCAACCCTTAGTGCTCCTAAAATTTGGCAATAACACTCTCAAACAACCTTACTGTAGCAACTCTCAACTCGAAGGGAACTTTTAGCTCTTCTAACATATTCCAAAAGTTAGTCCTGGGCACTATGTCAAAAGCTTTCCTAAAGTCAATGAAACAACAAAGCAGACTGGTTTTATTATTGCAACACTCCTTTGCGATGATCTTAAGCATGACAAGGTGGTCCATGGCTAAATGATTACCTCTAAAACCAACCTAGGCTTTAGCTCTTTTTTCATGGATTTCTAGTCATATGTTGATCTTCTTTTCCATAATACTTCCAAGTAGCTTATTAACTAAAATGTGGCTAATCATAATGGTCCTATAATTAAAGGGAATTTTTTTATCCCCTCTTTTAAAAATGAATACAATGAGGTCTTGAGTCCAAGGTTTAGTAAAGTTTTGTTTGACTGCTAAATTGAAGAGCTTGTGTATGTGAGGGATGAGAATAGGCCCTCCCATTTTTAATATTTTAGCTTGGTAGTCTTCGATATCTTTAGCTTTCCCATTTGCGAGTCGCTCAACCCCAAACTTTATGTCTTCTATAGAAAAACTCCATCCTCTATAGAAACATTTGGAATGTTGTCCAGGACAATAGATGATTCATAAAGATTTTTAAGAT
>ML796050.1:354499-368181 GCA_009831015.1 Picea engelmannii
TTATGGGTCACTTTATTAACTTAAGTGACCTCAACGAATGATTAAGTCGTGACCATTGATCTCAAGGGTAAATGAAGAGTCACTTAAAGGAGATCGAGGGTTAGTGGAGTTACAATTTGAAATTGTTTAAAGGCAGTTCATTAGGAGGAGGGCGCACTTTTGAGGAGAGCTTGAGAGAAGGTGAAGGGGCACGCATCCCAAGGAGGAGTTATTTGCTTGAGGAAAGAGCGCTACAGCAAGAGGGACTTGGCACACATCCCTAGGAGAGGGATTGGCACGCATCCCTGGGAGAGGGATTGGCATGCAGTCCAAGGAACATTTGCAGCATTCAGCAATCCGTATAGCAGATATAGTAGAGGTCGTACAGCAGTGTTTTGCTGGCCATACAACAAAAGGCACAAAAATCGAGGCTGTAAGTATATAGCAAGAGTGCCACGATTTTCTATGCTAGTTTGCTGAAGTTTTCTGCTCTGTTTCATATCGATTCTTGTGGCACAAGTTTCTATACACTTCTGTGATAGTTTGTGGAGGTTTACTAGCTGTTCTAGGCCGTATTGGTCGTACAGTTGATGCAATCTGCCCTAGTTACATTCTGTTACAGTTTGTATTGAAGGATGCTTGCTGAAATAAGAGATATTCTGTGTTGTAATGCTGATGCTTATTGTTGTTGTACAAACTCAGATTTTCCTTGAGCAGAATAAAGAGCTTGTTATCCTCAAATCTGTCCCTAATTTTCTGTGTATTTTTTCAAGTGGTATTGCACAGATTTTTGTGCCAAATGAGGGTTACAGCCTGCTGATATATAATTTATTTTTGCTGCTATTCTATTTCAGAACTTGGTTAATAGTATTTCAGCTCATAAACAACAGTGGTATGGCTGTTAGATATTTATAGGAGGCTGAAATCTAATTTAGTCTAACTGGTATACTAAAATAAGATGTATTTCAACATGGTATCAGAGCAGGTGCTCTGAAGTTCAGTGGGTAGCATTTGGCACTTGGGACAAAAAGTGATTTGTTGGTGTATTTGCTTGAAGAAGACAGAAAAGGTTCTTTGTCAAGTGGACAAAAATGACTTCCAGCATCAGGTTTGAAGATAGATTGGAGGGGGTCTCCAACTACCTGCAGCGGAAGGTTAGAATCAGCAGTGTTCTCAAAGAGAACAAATTGTGGTCGTTTGTGAACACCATTGTGCCTATACCTGCTTCAGATCCCATAGCTCTTGATGTTCATGAAGTGAGGGAAGCCAAGACTCGGAGAATCATCTTGGACGGAGTCAAAGACTACCTTATTCCACACTTGGCTTAGAAGAAGACAGCCAATGAAATGTGGGTTGCACTGAAAGACTTGTATGAGGTTAAGAACGAGAACCGGAAAATGGCTCTTCGGGACAAGCTCCATGGAGCTAGGATGGTCAAAGGAGAGAGTGTGGCCACCTACCTCACCCGGGTTGCACAGGTGAAGGACGAGTTGGCAGTTGTTGGAGAAGTCATTCCTGACTCAGAGTTGGTGCAGAATGCCCTCAAAGGCTTCACCAAGGAGTGGGAGGTTTTCATCAAGTGTGTGGTGAGGAGAGAGAAGCTCCCTCACTGGAGCAGATTGTGGAATGATTTTACGCAGGAGGAGATCCGATAGGAGTCTCGGGAAAAGAACGTTGCTCTTATGGCAAAGGGCAATGAAAAGAAAAAGGACATGAGTAAGGTGAAATGTTTTGCATGTCACAAGACTAGCCACTACGCTAGTCAATGTCTGAACAAAAAGAAGAAGAAGCCAGAACCAGAGGTGTCAGCATCAGCAGAGATTGCAGAGTTTGTTGAGAGACATGAAAGGGAATTTTCTCTCATGACTGGTCCCTTGGGCAGTGGTTGCCTAGTATTCGAGGACATTGAAGTGTGGTTCGTGGACAGTGGAGTTTCTCGACATATGACAAGGATGAGGTTAGTGTTCTTGAGTCTTTCAGAAACAAACTCAAATTGTTGTGTGGGTGTTGGTACCGGCCCACAACTTGCAATGAAGGGGGTTGGAAGTGTTAGATTCCAGCTAGAGTCAGGAGGATTTCTGGAGGTTGCCGGAGTATTGTATGTTCCAGAGATTATGGTTAACTTACTCTCAGTGTCAGCTCCAGAGGTTGATAGATTTGGAGTGGCATTCTACTGTGGTCAGGTATTTCTATATTCAGAGGGAGCTACTCCAGACACAGCAGTGATGTTTGGTGTCAGGTAGGAGAGGCTGTACGGGTTGTTAGGTAGACATGTGTTGGGGTCCAATGGATTTCTAGAGTCAGATTCTATGTCGGAGAGTGGGCAGGTTGCACAGAAGAGAGAGTTGATACCGAGGACTCGATCCTCTTCCGAGACTCTCAAAAGACTTAGCCGACATGAGTAGACACAGATGGATGCTCAGGAGAGTGTGCAGTCTCCTGGGAGTTTGTCTTCAGTTCGAGGTAGCAGCAGAGGCTTCCAGTGCAATGGGAGTAGTGGCTTCATGTTCAGAGGAAGCGAAGACTTCTAGTACAGAGGGAGCAGCTATGGCAGCTGGTGAGATGGAGACAGAGTCTGGTGGTGATACCAGAAGTACCTCTCTCGCTAAGAGGGAGTGTTGAAATTTGGTAGTTTGGAGGTACTTCTGCATTCGCAACGCTCAGCATGCGGAAGTGACCAAGCAAATTTTCTCCTAGTGACTTTATAAAGTGATTTTATAAAGTTGAGTCTTTTAATTTCGAAATGTAAAAGTGATTTTATGATGTTTGGGTCACTTTATTAACTTAGGTGACCTCAACGAATGATTAAGTCGTGACAGTTGATCTCAAGGGTAACTGAAGAGTCACTTAAGGGAGGATCAAGGATTAGAGGAGTTACAATTCGAAAATTGCTTAAAGGCAACTCATTAGGAGAAAGAGGGCGCACTTTTGAGGAGAGCTTTGAGGGAAAGTGAAGGGGCATGCATCCCAAGGAGGAGTTCTTTGCTTGAGGAAAGAGCTACAGCAAAAGGGACTTGAGATGCATCCCTAGGAGAGGGATTGGCACACAGTCCAAGGAGCATTTGCAGCATTCAGTAGTCTGTACAGCAGCTACAGTAGAGGTCATGCAGCAGTGTTTTGTTGGTCGTACAGCAAGAGGCATAGAAATCGAGGCTGAGTATACAGCAAGAGTGGCACGATTTTCTATGCTAGTTTGCTGAAGTTTTCTGTTTTGTTTCGTACCGATTCTCTTGGCACGAGTTTCTATATATTTCTGTGATAGTTTGTGGAGGTTTACTAGTTGTTCTAGGCCGTACTGATCATACAGTTGAGGCAATCTGCCCTAGTTACAGTCTGGTACAGTTTGTATTGAAGGATGACTTGCTGAAATAAGAGATATTCTATGTTGTAATGCTGATGCTTATTGCTGTTGTATAAATTCAGATTTTCCTTGAGCAGAATAAAGAGTTTTTTATCCTCAAATCTGTCCCTAATTTTCTGTGTATTTTTTCAAGTGGTATTGCACAGATATTTATGCCAAATGAGGGTTACAGCCTACTGATATATAATTTATTTCCGCTGCTATTTTATTTCAGAACTTGGTTAATAGTATTTCAGCTCATAAACAACAGTGGTATGGCTGTTAGATATTTATAGGAGGCTGAAATCTAATTTAGTCTAAGTGGTATACCGAAATAAGATGTATTTCAACAATTATAGGTCTTCAAGTTTGAATTTGAATCCTCTTTAAACTTCAAGCCCAGTATGTTACTGGTCATATGAGAATATATATGCTAATGTCATCATCGTCTGCCTGGTAATAAGATTATGCACATGCACAACACAGTGACACCCAGAGCAGAAGACACATCTTAATAAGCATCCTTTCTTTAAGCAGAATCTGGAAAAGAAAAATGGGGACTAATATAAAAACGGGCCAACTTCATCATAATATCAACAAGGATACTATTCAATAAAATAGGCGAGATCACAATAATGGTGTTGGTATAACTAACCTAACATTATTGGAAAAGATGATATTAATTTTTCTTTCCTGAAGAATATGCTACAGTGTGTTTAAAAAAGAATGAAAAATTGCTAAGCAGACCTCAAAAAATACTAGAGAATCTCGAAGTGACCCTTTCAAGGCACACCTTAAGTACAAAATAAATGTTCCCGCTGCTATGCCCTTGGAAAATAAAGGCCAATGTCACCAGGTTAAATTTCTTAGCATACAAAGTAACATTGAATAAATGACAAACTATTGAGGCAAACAAAGAAATTTACTTAAATGTACAACAAGCTTTCTAAAATATCTCTACTAAAAAACAGATATGCGGCACTTCTACAAGCCCATTATGAAGGAGTAACCAAGAATGCCTGGTAATGAGAACTACTGCTGTTAGAGTTGTTTCCCATGTTGAAGCTATTAGATCCTCCTCTGCCAGACTGATTTCGAAAGGACAGTGGTGGAAAATCTTCTTCTTTCAACTGATAAGTTCGTTGTGTAGATGATCTGGCAAAATAATCAAGGTCCCTGTTAAATACAGCTAATATATCATGCCAGATTCATTTCATAAAGACAAGATTTTTATAATTATTGAAGGGATATAAATTCCTTGGAAGTGCTGTTTCAAAATGAGCAAGAAAAAACTTCACCCAAGGACTAAAGCTCAACCTTCACCTTTGGTGTTGCTTAGGCGATGAAGGTTGATCGGACGGTGAGTGTCCAGGAGATGAGTTGGTTTGGTAAGAGTTGTGCTTTTGTTCATAATAGCGTCCATCATTCAGTCTTGTAGCACCATCATTGAATCGTCCTTCCTGTGACCCTCCAAGCTGTACAGGTCCAAATGACCCAAATTCCAGTTGTTCAGGGGTAAAACCCATATTATGATCATATGGATAAAGCATGACAACAGAAGGAACAGCAGGCCCATTTCCTGGAATTGATGGAACATTACCATTGGTATTCATGGCCGGCAGAGGGTACACTCCATATGGCATTCCCCCAGATCCATGTGGCCTTAAATTACCTGTATTTATTGAAGAATTTCCGGATGTGAAAGGAGCATGCTGCACTTGATATGAGCCCCTCCGAAGATTGTCATGTCTATAGGAATCCCATCCTCTCTCCCCACCCTTCCCTTCAGAGTTCCTCTCAACCCTTGAATTTGACTTCTCATTTTGGTTGCGGCCATCATACTTATTTTGACCACGTCCACCACCCCTATTTTTGGGTATAAATACCCAACCAGCATCCCGATCTCCATGGTCATTACGATCCTGACCATAGTTACCCCGGTTCCCTCTGCTTCCTGATGACTGTCTGTCTCTGTAAGGTGCTTGCCTCTAAAGACAAACAACATATTCAACCAGTAAAAAACTTTTCATTCAAATAAACACAGAAAGACACATAAAAGCCAATTGAGCAGAAAAATTATATTACTTACAGGATTTGGAAGATAAGTTCCAGTGCCACCATATAATCGGTTGGGTCCCCTGAAATGCTGAAAATTTCCCACTGGCTGACTAGAATTGGGCAGCAAAGCTGCAACAGGAAACCTATGCCCAAGGGGCATGCTCATATTAGGTCTTCCAGGGCCATCCCATGGAAAGTGGCCTTGCATGTACATAGGAGGGAAGAACAGTGGTTGTTGATAAATAACAGGACCATGAAAGCGTGGATTTTGACAAATGCGCCCATATTGCAGGTTTTGCCAATGACTGACAAAGTCACTGTGAAGAATATCAGACTTCATCTCATCTCGATGATCCACAAATAAGCCCTCTTCCGATTCCATAATTGAACTGGAGAAAATATCTGCCTGCTCTGAACATTCCCCCAAATCATAGCTTGAAGAAGAATCAAGAGAATGCTCAGGTTGATCCACATGATTATCAATAGAATCATCAGTAGAACCCATACTATCAAATGGGCTTGGCAAATCTCCACTGTTACCCCCATCTGTAGGAATATTGTATAAAGGAAGCATAGCTACAAATGGAAAAGGAGGCCCAGTGGGATAAAATGTGAAGGGAAGCACTCCACCATTATCCATTGCCCTTTGTCTGGGACCTTGGCCCATAACAACAGGAGATAAATTACCACCATGTATAACTGAATCAGAAGAGATAGCTGACCCAGAGTCATAGCCAGACATCGAGGTTGGTTGAACATGTGGCAGTACTGAAGAAATTGGCCCTATGTTTCTCACTGACATATGAGCAGGCAAAGTTGATTCAGAAGCTGGTGGTGGTATGGATGATTTGCTTCCATGAAGAGATGATGAAAAACGGTCTCCGTTATTTAAAGAATCTGCATTAGCAGCTCCAAATGAATGCAAATCCTGATTAACAGTTTCATCTCCAATGATTGGGTGATCCATTGTGGGTTCACCTTGCCAGCCACTATTTGACATCCCATTGGAGGATAAAAATGTTTCTCTCTGCTTTGAATTTGAAAACTCTATATTGTTGTTACCCCTTCCTCTGCCTCTTTTTTCTTTAGGCAGCTTTGAAACCCTTACAGCTGCCCCAGTCCATGAACTTTCACTGGCTCTAGTGGAACTACTATCAAAACTACTTGTAGGCACTGCCTTGTGATTGGGATCTACTCCATTGTCATCCATAAACCTGACTGGATTGTAATGCACGGTTAAATCTGTTTTCCCGTCCAGAGGAAGCCCTCTGACATCCTTAACAAACTTCTTCTGACCTCTCAGGTAAGAAGCAGGAGTTGCACTTGCAGGTCCCAATGGAGAAGTAGGCTTTTCATGATTTGCCAAATGTAGTTCAGATTGACCCACATGATAACCCCTTGCACCCTTCGTATCCAATCCCCCAGCAGGTCCAAGTAGAGTGTCATGTTCCTCCACTTTCTGCCAGAAACTAGGATCATCTTGTACTTCCTCCTCTTCATGATATGATCCTGATGCACCTAATTTGTCAGATGTAACTGGATCTTCTAAGTGTGCATGAGTACCCATCCCAAGACTTGGTACATAGGGTGGCAATGGAGGAGGACCAGGACCTTGAGGAAACTGCTGAGATGAATAGAATGCCAGTTGTCCACCAGGTCCCCAATTTGTGTCAGCCAGTGGGAGGCTTGTCTGACCCATGCCTGAAAGATTTGCTGGAGCATATGCCACTGAAGCAAAAAGAGAGGGTCCAATTGGCACAGGTAGCTGAAAAGATGCAAAATTCACTGGCAAATGAATTTGTGGGGTCTGCCTGTTTACAAATTGTGGCCGTTGGAAACCCATCAAATTAATTAGATCTTGCCCATCATGATGAGAAGGAACAATTGTTTCCATTATTTCATCAGCTTGTGTAACCTCTTCTCCTTGAACAGGAAGGTTAGCATCCTGACTCTGGTTAGTTGAAGATAAACTGTTTGAATAATTTGAAGTCTCGCTGAAATTGCCAGTGCCAATGTTCTCCTGGGATGAACTTCGCCTTAAAGCCAGAGATTCATTTGCTACTGTTGCTTTTGATGTATAAGAACTAGAGGAATCGGAACTCATGTTCTTTCTTCTCCGGTCTACAGCACTATGATCTAACCTTGAAGAACCAACCTGATTTCTCGAAGCTTCTATGATTTCACCTCGACTTCTCCTTCCTCGGTTAGCGGTTTCATTGGGCACACCTGTAAGCTCAGGACTTGAACGAGGCCTTGAAAAATGCTTTGATGATTGGTCCAATGCCCATGTACTTGTCTGCTGACGATGGCTTTTGTTGCTTGTACTTTTAGAGGCGCCACCTCTTGAAACAGCAGACAACCCGACGGTGGTTGCAAGAGATTCTTGATCCAAAGAACTAGCTAAGCTATTGTTTTCAGCAGGATGGGTCAAAATTCCAGTCAACGAACTTGGATGCCCCTGAACACATTTGATCCCATCACCCTGTATACTCAATGATGACATATGGTCCGATATAATTTGTGCCTGTCCAGCAGCCTTCCCTCTGTTTTCTTCATCATCATTGTGAAAGGCCCCAAGGCCTCTGGTGTCATTTATATTATCAACTGAATCCAGTCGAGCTGGTTGAAGATGAGATAAATCAGGACTAGGAGCATCAGGTCGTTGCCCACGCCCATGCCGATCCCACGTATTCATAAAAAACTGATCAAGTTCTGAAATAATACTTTCATTTGGGCATTCAAGGATACGTGCTAACTGCCGGGCTCCAAAACCAAATGCACTGCGTATCCTGAAGAAGTTCCCTGAAAAACAACAATAGCCAATATAGACCAATTTAAGGGAAACTACTTATGAAAACCTCATTTATGGGAACCCACAGATCAGCTGAAATCATAATATGGTTATCATACTGAGTATGATTATCAGTGCAATTAAATATTTTAATTTAACTATGCAATAGTAAATAAAAATTGAAGCATGAAAATCTAGGGATGCTGGATATCAGTAATAAACGTAGCTGTCTCAGATCTTTAGTCACAAGCAATAACCCGTTCTCGAAAAATGTACATATATGGTGAATATCATAGGAATGCATTCCTCTGTTTCTAATCCTGTATTGCTGAATAGCATGCATGTTCCTTCCTCTTCAATGAATAACAGTAACAGAAAGATAACTAAGAACTAATTCAAGGCTGAAGAGAATATATAATACCTACTGGTCAGCTTCAACATTTGCTAGTTTCTGGCTTACAGCTGCTACCCATGATTAGCTGTGACCAGAAGTTAGGTCAAGTTTAATAATTTATTGCCAAAAGAAAAACTACAGTTCTACAGGAAACAACCTATGCAAACCTCATAATTTGACCAAACAAAAACTAAAGTTCTACAGCAAACTAACTAGCTAAAATAACAACAGCCAATATAGACCAAATTAAGGGAAACTACTGGTCAGCTTCAGCATCCCTAGTTTCTGGCTTACAGCTGCTACCGTATTATTAGCTGTGACAAGAAGTTAGGTCAAGTTTAATAATTTCTCAACCAGACAAAAACTAGTCCTACCAAATCATCAGCATGTAAAGTGCCCACTTGGGAGGCAACTTTAGATGTGTCAGAACATTGACTAAAGAAAATAGCCTAACAATGCAGTAAGGACAGCATTTTCATGTAACTAAGCTCATAAAGAAAGGCATTGCAAGTGCTTTACTTTACAAGCACAATGCATAGCTGTATTCTCAGAAGACTATAGACTTTGAAATTCATATGAACAACCAGGTGCATATGATGCTTACATTTGTTGAATCAAACTCCAAATCAGTCGAGGGTCAGAGCAGACTCAGATCAGACGACTCAGTTTATGAACTCATTTAGTAAAACAAAAATAAAATATTAAATTTTGTATTTAATATTTAAAACAGAGTTTGAAAAATATATAAATATAAATATAAAATTTAAAAACAGAGTTTGAAAGAGTGTTGCAAACATAGTGATTTTATTGTGGACATCGCAATGTGTCTTAGCCAGCGAAAATATCACCTACAAAAATCGTGATGTTTTTTGCTTCCAAAAATATCATGATAAATTCAAAAAATCATGATTTTTTAAGAAAAAATCAGGAGTCAATGGAAAATATTGCCAACGCCGCAGACAGTCTGCGTTATAACCAGAAATTTGACTTTTTTTAACTCATTTTCAAAACAGAGTGAAGGTGGTTGAGAGCAAGCAAAGGAGGTCTCCACCATTTTTCTTTTAGCTAAGGATGAGATATAGTGCTTTTATTTCCATCAACAGTTTATTGTGAAGTAGGGACTGATTCCCATAAGCTGTTTCCATATTTGCCTTTTGGAGAATTTTCCCATTTGTATATTTTTTATAGGTTTTGCAATGTCCATCTGTTTTCCGGGTTCTCTCTTCTTGCCAATTTTTAATGGAAGATCAACCATTTATTTAAATCTAATTTTTTTATATGCAGAACTCTTGTATTTTGAATCTTGATTTGAGCCCACTGAAGGGAATAATCAACAAAAGTTGAATTGCAAGTTGTGTGGGAACAAAATGACAGGGGGAATCAGTAGGTTGAAATACCATCTTGCACAAATTTCAGGGTATCAAGTGGGAATTTGTCCAAATACAACCCCGGAAATCATTCATATTGCCAATAAATCACTTCAGCATATGGGTAAAAAGAGAGATGAGAGGGAGGCCATGACAATTGAGCTGGCAGCAGGAGGAATTGCAAGATCTGAGGTGGCGAGAAGTGAGAGCTTTTCCTCAGCCTCACCTTCCACAATGACCTCAATGACCTCACATTTTTTTGTCCCGAGAACCACATTTGACACATAACCTTCTATTGAGGCAGTGGTTAAAATAAAGGAGAAGCAAGAAGCACCAGTGTTTTTAAAAGTGGTCCGAGTCAACTTGTACTCGGTCAACTCGGCTAACTTGACTAGCGGTCGTAGCAACTTGGCCATTCACTCAATTCGGAGTGCGGTTTGGTACCAAACCAATCAAGTCAAAGCATGACTCAACTGGTTCAGTACCAAACTAGCCCTGCTCGACCAAGTAGGTATTGAACCCCACCATGGCGGACTCAGCATGGAAAATGCACATTCTTTTATAAAAAACAAAAATCTAATTCCTAAACCCTACCAAAAAGCTAAAAAGAGACCCCCCTCTATTTGCCTCACACCTCTTTTATTGATCATTTGTGAGTATTTGGAGTTTTGAAGCAGCGTTGATGAGCAGAGATTTTTCCCAGCCAAGTATACCATATGTTAATAGCTAAATGATAAAGTTGTCCCGTGTTTTCCTCTCATTAAATTGCAGATCTAAAATCTGTCTTTAAAGTTTTGTACTTTCAACCTTCAACTAGTTTGAACTTTGAAGATTAAACTCTGCATATTAAGAATTTAAGATAGGAGTCACTGCTTGCAATGTTGCATATTTGAATTTGCAGATTGGAATTTTACCATAGCCGCAAGAGTCAAAGACCTTGCATGGATCCATGTCGATCTTGTTGCTGAGGAGATTTATTGCAAATATTGCAAGAAATGCAATGCGTGTTAATTTTCCTTAACCCAACAACCAGCAATCAGTTCCAAATATAATCATTTTATCGAATAAATGCACAGCTGAGTTACTTAAAGAAACATTACAGTGGAAACAAAAACTAAAACCAAACACATTGCACATGAATTTTCTAGGTAAAAACCCATGAGAAAGCCCCGAAGGGAAAACCAATACCTTGTTGATTTTATTAGATAAAATCTTGGGCTCTCGTCCTGGGATAATGGCCCATCTAAGGAAAATACAATGCAGCAAATAGCCTAGACTAACACACTTGGCTGCTATTCCTTTGTTGCCCCTTTGCTCCTTTCCTCCACCCCTGCCCCTACACACTTGGATGAAATTTCCTTCTCACCCAATCAATCAAATATCGCTCACTCAATCTATGTGTGTGTGTCTCATCTTGTCACATAGGCTGCCTTTTATAACCTTGAGTTTACCCTAAATCAAAAACCCTAGATCTCCAAAGTGATCAAGGGTTGAGATTAAATCTCACCTTCACTTTAGATCTAATGGCTAGGATTTAATTTAATTAATAATGCCAAAAAATTAGGCATTTAATTAAATTAAACTCACATTAATTACAAAAGTACATTCACCTTAATAATTAACTTATAAAGTGAATTTCCTAAGGTTGAGAGGCAAAAAGGACGACTCCCACATGTTAGACACAAACTAACGTGGAAGTACATGCCCGATACTACTAAAACATCAACACTCTCTATTAGCGAGGAAAGTACTTCTACCACCCGAAGGTGGCTCTATCTTCGCTATCATATCCGCTACCATGGTTGCTCTCCAATCCACCTGATCGACTACTCCCTCTCAATGGAAAGCTATCCTTGCCATCTCATTATGACCCTTCCTCAAAGACTTACTGCCTTTGAACATGCTCCTAGAAGCTTCCTGTTCCTAAGCATCATGCACATACCATGACTCCTTTGACAGACTTGTAAGGTTTCTCCTCCCCACCGAAACCTGATTGTTGACTCCCTCTAAGTTGTTCAACCTTCAGAGTTACATGCTCCTTGTTCTCTGCTACTCTGTTGCTTGCCATTGCCCGCATAGGCTGGCCCTTTAGCCTATACAAGTTGCTCTCTCTAACACAAGAACCACTACTGTGTCTGAGCTAGATCCTCTAGGCTTGATCAACGCATGTCATATTGATATTATGGTAGCTGCGAGAGGTATTTACCTCCACGTGTAAACCTGACGAGAATAGAACATTCCGAGAAGCAAGAAGAAACCCTAACTAGTTGGCTAATAACCCTAGAAGACAAGTCGGCTCAAGAGAATGACCTGTATTAGGTTATTAGCCTCCAAGAGAAGAAGTCGGCTAAAGGAAATATTATATACTAAAGAATTAGTACCCAGAATGAGAAGTCGGCCCAGGCAGTTTGCCAGAAATACTGTAAATACAGGAGGCCAGTCTTCATTCTGGCCAAGATTCTCAAAACTGCAAAAGCAGCACTTGTGTGCACTGCAGTTGGCCAGTTTGTGTGCAAGTCTGGAGGAGAGTTGTTGCAACTGCTGCAACTAGCAGATTTCGGTTTTGGCTTGGACTCTCTCTTGGTTATGGTTGGGACTCTCTGATCAGCTCTTGTTACTCTTGCTTGGTGCGTTATCCTTGGAGAAAGATGTGCCACCTTTGTTTGGCTATCTAGCCTAGGGTTTGCTTCCGGAATGATTCTTTGTCAAGGCTAAGGTGCTCGAGGGTGGCTTCGACCTATGGTTGGGTGACAATAGTGATATTGTCTATGGTTAAACGAGCACATCCATTATATTCTAACATGTCCATCCTGGAACGTTATGTCAAATCCCTTCTTCTCAATCGCTGAGACTGGGAGCACACTTCTCCTGAGTTCTGGCACCCATAGTACGTTTCTCACTCTCAACAAGCCTCCTGACTCCATCTAGAATGGCACTGTCCCAATTCCCTTTACTGCATGCTTGGTGCCCACGCCAAGTTCCACATACATGTCTGAGTCTGACTCTATGAAGCTCTCGAACAGCTTGCGTGCTCGTCATATGACATGTGGCTTCGTTATCTAGCAGCCACGCACCGGTTGATATGGTGCCTGAGGAAAGATGAGAAACAAGTAAGAACTTTTGTTCAAACTTCTTCACAAACTCATCCACTTGAGCCTTTGTCGATGCAACTACCTCTAGTTGCATCCTTTTTTCACCCTTCTTCCTCTCTAGACAGTGTGAAGCATAGTGTCGCTTCTTAGGATAGTGAAAACGCTTGATCTTACTTAGGTCCTTCCCTGTGCCAACTTGTGAAGATGAATCTCCACATGTGTTAATCCTGAGCTTTGCCTTGCCTTTCTTTGCATGATTGGCAAGTGCAAGGTTCTCATCGCCATCCTCTTGCGAACCTACCAGAGCCTCTTGACAAGTCTCCTCTTGGATGCAATCATCCCACAATTAGTTGAAGTCAGGAAGCTTCTCTCGAGCATAGATGCTTTCGATGAATGAAGTCCAAGGCTTGGTGAAACCATTCAAGGCCACCCTCACCAACTCCACATCTATCACTGTCTTGCCAACTGCCCCCATTGGATCGCGAACATGAGTGATCCTGGTGAGATATTCGATCACTGAATCAGTCTTCGACATCTTGGTGTTCCTAAGTCGGTCCACTTGACATGATGACACGGGACACGGAGGACACAGAAATACGAGTATCCGAGACCTGAAATTTCGACCCCAAAAACATGACACGAAGGACACATTTATATATAT
>ML796051.1:20131-31326 GCA_009831015.1 Picea engelmannii
TACCTGCGCTTCATCCTTGGAGCTTTCATTAAGAAAGCTTGTTACTACCTTAGACCCAGCAAAAAATTCAAATGGTCTGTCTCAACAAACTCTTCATCTGCCTATAGCTGCAAACTCTGCTGCTTACAGCTGTATACTCTTTATTTACAAACACATTCAATTCACGCTGCCAACATTAGCAGAAATAAAATCCTAATCTGTATAAAATCTCGTAACTACCAAATTTCATAACTACAAAATCCTGTCAAGAGTTCTTGTGAAAGAATAAACTTCCTTTGAATCTACACTACTCATATATATATATACATAACGATGAAATAGTGTTCTGCTTTCCATCATGGGATATCAACAGCAACATTTGTAAAACCTTGAAAACTGTAATTACACATAACCCTACTGAATTTCCATGTGATACCAACCATGTTCATGTGAAAGAATAAATAAGCTTTAAGTACACATACTCTACTGAATTTCCATGGTCACGTGAAAGAATAAACTTGTGTTCTGCTTTCCATCATGGGATACCAACAGTCACATTTGCAAAACTTTGAAAACTTTAAGTACACATAACCCTACTGAAGTTTTATGTAATACCAACTGCCACAAAACCAAAAAATGTACATAGTCCTACGAAATTCTTGGTTAATTCATCTTATGAATCCAACACAATTCTTTCTTGTGGTTTTTCCAAAACAAAATAACCAGTTGGTTGCATCATCCTATCGATATGGTATCATATTTATTTACTACAGATATTCCCGTTTTTTACATAAACCAGAATGTATTTCAGTAGACAGGAATCCCTGACATGGCAGCGCTGTTAACAGAAATTAAAAACCCAAAATCATGGATAAAGAACAGTCAGTCAGGAAAAAAAATAGACAGATGTTGAAATCTGAAATAGGGACCAGAAAAAACTGAAAAAAGTGTAGAAATCTGAAATAGGAACAAACAAACAAAGAACTGAAATTGAGAGTAAACGGCTGGTTCGCTATTCTTCTCAAGTCTCCAATGTTGAAACTCCAAGATCTCTAGGATTCTGGAGTCCAGTGTTGACTTCCAATCTCTCAAGCGCCCTCTAACCCATCCAAGTCGATTCTTATTGGTACTACAACCATTAGAGATAGTTGATTTCTAGCATAGAACATTGCCTATTCTTACGTAGATATCTCTCAGGGCTGCGAGGGAAGCTCAATAGTATATTGATAAGCGGGAAATTTAGCTTCCAAATGACGTTAGTCTACCTTGTGGAACTATAGGTGCTTACCGTAACTGGAGCCAGAAATGAAGGCTTCAGATCGATGTGATCATTGGGTGTGGGGAAAGAAAGGTAGTAAGTTAAAGATTCTATAAAATGAAGAATTTTTTCGGGGATATTTGTTTGAAATCTGGCCAGAATCCAAGTGTTTTGGGAGTTTTTCAGCATGTTGAATCTATTTTTGCATTCAGAAATAAATTTTGAACAATAAAAAATGATGATTCGTATAAATTTATCAGTGAAATAAACCATTTCGTAAAACACCTAACCACCATCTAAAAAACCTAAAAAATCTTTATTTGTATTTGTTCCCTCCCAGAGATAGCTTTACCTCCCCGGTAGAGAGTTCGCTTATTCACCTTTTATTTCTTCTCCTCAAATATGTTTAGCAAATCCGTCCTAAAGGCAAAAGAGAGATTCAATCCGGCCGCAGCAAAGCAAACCAGTCCTAGATGCAAAGAGGAATTCTATCCGGCCGTAGGTTTGTGAGTACTAACTTGGCATAGTCGTCACGCATGAATTTGCAAATATGTTCGAACTTCTTGGTCAATCTCTTATACTCTTTTACATATTTTCATGACTATATAAAACTAGTTCAAACTGTATGGTCAATCTCTTGTAGGTTTTACAAAATCTATGATAAAAATGAAATTTTCGACTTTATAAAACCTTTTTAAGATTTAGGTTTGAGGTTTAAATAAGCATGTTTTTAAAAATAGGTAGGTTTCACAAGTACAAGTACATAGAAAAGAATTTACTACCAAGTTACATGGTCGGTTTCTGTGATTATTGTTAGGTCTTTCGTGTTCAACAAAACAACCATTTTAAGCAACCACTCACACAACTAGATTAAAGATTACTACATTAATGTCTTTACATGGTTAAAACCTTGGATGCATTTATCTTGATGTTTTTCAACCACATAACTAAAATTGTAAAGAAAAGAAATCCAAATATCCCTTACTTTAAAGTTTGATAAATGTTAACCACCACCACCATCATCATAGTCATCAGTATCATAGTCGAAATTTACCTTAACAATAAACTTAAAAATTGTTAGAAAATCAAGGGTAAACTAGACATAACCAACAAGAGAGAGAAAACCCAAGGAGGCCGCACCACAAAGACCAAACTGAAGCAAGGAGGGCTGCAACAAAAATCAGACCAAGTGAGGCAAAGGAGGAAAAATGAATTGTGTGTGTGTGAGAGGGGAAGAGGTCTCCTTATATAGTTTAGGTAGGGGTTAAGGTTAATTAGACTATCCCTGACTTTTAGGGTTAATTAAAAACCCAATAATAAAACAAATTAAGATAATTAATATTTTAATCATAAAAATATTAATTAGAAAGTCAACACGTCAAAGTGACTAGAAAAGACCAATACCACATAAACATTAAGGACGTGGCATAAGAAAGGGGAGACAACAAGACAAAGTCAAAGGGGTCTTCTTCAATGGAAAAATGTCCACAAGGGTCTCATGATAACTTATAAGCTTTTATCATCCCAGCATAAGAGGAACGTCACTGATGTGATCATGTCCTTCTTAACTGCTCCCAGGTCTCATGGACCATCTCAGGAGAGAAAAGGATCACACATCATCTCGTCTTGGTACTTAACCAAGAACTGCCTGGTCCCAGACCAGGGTACCCTAGAACACATCTGGGGGTCCTAGATCACCACTAGGGTCTTATCCACCAAGGTACACAACCAAGGATCAATCCAAGCACCGAGCAAGGATTCCCTAGAACACATCTAGGGACTTACATCATCAAACTGCTTGGTCCTTGAGCGAGAACCCCAACAATACATTGGGAGCCCTCACTAGGGTCTTTTGCCATGGCTCTAATTGCTTGGTCCCAAACCAATAACCCATGAGTTTATTGGGGGCCTTAGATCTCAGCTAGGGTCTTCTGCCATCCTCTTGGAGAATGCCTCTTGGAGTTGCTTAATTTTAACACTCCCTCTCAGCGAGAGAGGCATTCTCAGCAACACCAAGTTTATCTTGAAAGTACACAAACTTTGTCAATGACAGTGGCTTGGTCAAAATATCTGCAGTTTGTTCTGCCGTTGGAACATACTGAATAGTAAGAATGTTCTTATGCACCATGTCCCAAACATAGTGATATCTCATCTCAATGTGTTTCAATCTGTCATGAAACACATGATTCTCAGAGAGCTTAATACAACTCTAGTTATCACAATGAATTACTGTGGGTTCTAGCTCATTACTAAACAAATATGAGAGTATATTTCTGAGCCACACTGCTTCTCTACTGGCAACACTTGCAACAATGTATTCTGCCTCTGTAGTGTTTTGGGCTATGGAGCCCTGCTTCCTGCTGGACTAGGAGATCATAGATTAAACCAAACTGAAACAATATCTGGAAGTACTCTTCCGATCCACTGTAATGCCCATCCAATCTAACTTTGTATAGCCATGAAGCATTACACCTCCACTGGAGGTGTATCTGAGTCCATAGGCTATAGTCTCTTGGACATATTTGAGAATATGCTTAACAACAACCATATGAATATGTTTCGGTTCACACATGAACTGGATGAGGGCATTTACTGCATAATAAATGTCCAATCTGATATGTACTAGATACATCAAGGACCCAATAATCCGACGATATATGGTAGGGTCTTCTGGATCTGAACATGTTGATTGAGCATGTAACTTCTTCTGGTTAGAAATCATAGGTGTGGTTATGGACTTACAGTCCAACATCCCAAATTTGCAAAGCACATCAACTGCATACCTGCTTTGTGAGAGAAAGATCTCACCATGTTTTTGCCACACCTCTAAGCCAAGAAAATAATGCATAAGACCCAAGTCCTTCATTTCAAATTCTGATGATAAATCTCTCTCAGTTTGAGCTATTAGACGTTCCTCTCCAGTAAGGAACAAATTATCCACATATAAAACCAAGATAAGAGGATGATTATTCACAATCTTTATATAAATATTAGGATCTTATATAATCTTGGAGAACCCAAGACTCTGAAGAAAACTATCAATTCTTCCATACCAAGCTCCCAGGGCTTGTTTCAATCCATACAAGGCTTTCTTGAGTTTGCAGACATGGGATTCTTTCCCATGGATCACGAAACCCTCGGGTTGCTCGATATAAACCTCTTGCTCAACTTCACCATTAAGAAAGGCAGTCCTAACATCCATTTGGTGAAGTTTTCAATAAAAAATCGAAGCAAGAGAGATGATGATTCTGATAGAGGTATACCTGGCAACAAGAGCAAAGATCTTATCATAATCAATTCCTTCTTTCTGAGAGAAGCCACGAGCCACAAATCTAGCTTTGAATTTTTCAACACTGCCATCTACTGCATGCTTTATTTTGTAAAGCCATTTAGATGTTACTATTGATTTTCCTTGAGGTCTTCGAACCAGTTCCCATACATCATTCTTCAATATTGAATCATACTCTTCTATCATGTCATCCTTCCACACTTTATGTTTGGTAGCTTCTTCAAAAGTGGAAGGTTATGAGTCAACCACAGGATTCAACTGAGCTATCATACTTGAGTATTTATCTGGTTTCTTGCTTTCTCTGAAGGTACCTTTAGGTGTTGCATGCTTTTCTGCTTCTTTTAAAATTTCATGACACCATGCCGGCTTCCTTTTGACAGGAGGTTTCTTTAAGGGAAACTCAACATAATCCCTTATGGGATCCACTAAAGGCTCTCTGGCCTCCTCCCTCTACTCATCTGAAAGTGGTGAATCTGAAGGTTCTGGAGATGGAGCTTTCTGCTCCTCTATAACACATGGAAGTTCTCTAGAACGACAAAAAGTTGCTTCCTCATGGAAGGTCACATCTCTACTGACCTCTATGAACTTTTGCTCTGGTACATAGATTCTATATGCTTTTTAGGTCTCACTATATCCCACAAAAGTGTCTTTCTTTCAAGAGGGCTCTAACTTAGTCCTCGTTTCTTTTGGTACATGAATGTAGACATGACTACCGAAGATTCTCAAATGGTCAACCGAAGGATTCTTACCGATGAATACTTATTCTGGAGTTTTCTCTTCTAAGGATTTATGAGGACACTTGTTTTGAATATAGACTGCAGTGCTTGCAGCTTCAGACCAAAGAAACAACGAAAGATTCTAATCATACATCATGGTTCTAGCTGCTTCACAAATTGTCATGTTCTTTCTTTCTACAACCCCATTCTGCTGAGGATTATAAGGCACAATCAACTCCCTCTTAATCCCGGAATTCTGACAGAGATCATCATACTTATGGGAGTCAAATTCTTTTCCATTGTCTGTTATGAAAACATGGATGTGTCTCCCTGTTTGATTCTCAACAAGATTCTTAAAATACTGAAATTTACTGAAAGTTTCATCTTTAGTTTTCAAAAAATAAATCAAAGTTTTACGAGAACAATCATCAATAAAAATGACATAATAAATACAACCATTCATGGATGAAGTAGTCATAGGTCCACAAAGATCAGAATGAATAAGATCTAATATACCATTAGTTTTTCTATTACTGTGAGGGTAAGTTTTCTTTGTATTTTTACCAAGAGCACAACCTCTACAAATACTATCATGCTCAAAATTTGGCATACCTGTTACCATCTTTTGCAAACCTGGGAGAGCATTATACTTGGGATGTCCAAACCTTCTATGCCATACTTTGCAGGGGTTGATCATCTCATGAGCTAATGCTTGAATAAATTGACTAGTGACTTTGTAAAGTCCACCTTCTTGAGCTCCGATTGTCATGGATGAACTCATACTTTCATTTGAGGACCACATAAGAGCCTTTCCTTTGGAGAAGGCTACTGAGTACCTTTACTTTCTAGAACTGCAACTGAGATAAGATTTTTCTTTAATCCATGAACATAAATAATTTATTCAATATGAAATACATTACCTGACTGAAGCTGAAAAGATGCTAATCCAAATCCTCGATGGCATAGGTGCCATCATCACCCAATTCTACCTTCACATTGAACTTCTTATCTCGATAGTTAACAAGGTTATGTTTGAAGCCTGTCATGTGTTTGGAAGCCCCACTGTCCACTAACCAAACTTCTTATGATTTGGTGACAATACCAGAGAGGGTTGAAATAATATAAATTTATCTGTGTTGTTCTTGTTCTTTAGTAGCAGCTCTGGTTCTTCTTCTTTGAGACTCTTCTTCCTTAGTTGTAACTAAATCATGGAACCTGCCTCTCTATTTCTGCTGTGAAGGAGGGTTCCTGCAGTCTTTTTCATAATGACCTAGCCTTTTACAATTAAAGCATCTTACTTTAGATAAATGAGAGTGAAAATGAGAGTGATTACCTTGGGGTTTCTTACCTTTTCCTTTGTGCTGAGGAAACTTCTTCCATTTCTTGGCTTTGACTAAAAGAACATGGTCCTTCACCGTTGAGGGTTCATTTTTGCTTTTAAGTATACCCTCTTCTTCCAGGCAATCATGCCATAATATCTCGAAGTTGGGTTGAACTTTTCTTCCATTGAATGATGAGAGAAATGTTTCCCATGAGTCAGGAAGACCATCTACTACTGTTCATACAAGGTCATCATCATCCACTGCAACTCCAATTGTTGCAAGTTGATCTCTTGTTTGGACAATTTTGGAAAAGAAGACAGAGATAGATTCATCCTTTCCCATATTTAATGTACGTGGTTATTTCTTCAATATCCTCTTCTGAGTTGGGGCCCTCTTTTCATATAGATTTGCTAGATATCAAAGAATTCCTTAGCTGTCCTTAGATGGACAATAAGAGGCATCATGTTGTCATTAACTAAGTCAAAGATCATCCGCTTGGCTTTGGCCTACCTCTTCTTATATGTTGCTCTTCCTGTATTTGAAGTAGGTTCTTCTATTACCCTGGTAACCAACTTATCCAAGTCACCTTCTTCTAGGTTATTAAAAACCCTATCCTTCCAAGCATTGAAGTTTGAATCCCCTTCAAGTCTATCTTCTGCTTTGACTGAAGATGAAGCCATACTAAAAACAAGATCTTATATAAAACAAGCTTACTGTTGATCTTCAAAACAAACCCTTAGGTGTGGATCTATGCGGGATCAAAAGTCTGTCACAATTGAGCTCTTTTCACGCCCTAAGCTCTGAAACCATGTTAGAAAATCAAGGGTAAACGAGACAAAATAATTCTTTTAATTTTATTTACTACAATAAATATAGATCAACAATTAATTCAAAATTTCTAAAGTAAACTAATTACAGAAATAACATGATGGATATGAACATTACTAAACATGAACAAATCCGATCATTAGAAAAACAAGAAACAATTATGAACATTAACTTGAACAAAGAACAAAACAAAATATGAACATTAGCAAAAACAAAATCTGAACATTACCTTAGCCAAAAACAAAGAACATATATACCTGACATGCTTTTGTCCTCTTTTGTATGCTCAGAAAAATCTATAATGGTCATGGATCAAACCCTCAAGGGTAGATCTTCATCATGATATTGTGGACATATTTTTCCAAGAAGAACTTAGGGTAAATATTATAAAACTTAATCAACAAGGAAAACTAGGCTGAGACAAGGACACTACTGTCCAAAAGAAAAACCATTTACAACCTTAACAAAACTGATCAAACCAAAACAACAGGGGCAACAACATAAGTGGCAACAAAGAGACAACGACATCTCAAGAAGGTGACAGTATCATCAGGAGGACACACGACAGCCTGGGAAAGACCCTTAGGGGTCAACAAGAGAGGGACACACCCTATACCAACCACCAAGGAGAGAGCCAAACTGCTAAGGAGGGAGCCGTAGCACCATTCTAAACCAAAGGGAGAGGCTGCACCCTAGTAGACAACAAGAGAAGAGGCCCACATCACTTAGAAAGCAAGAGGAGAGGTTCACACCACTTTAAACAACAAGAGGAGACTAGATCCAGGGCAGCCGTACCCTGCACTAGCACAAGCAAACTCCAAACCAACAAGAGAGAGAAAATCCAAGGAGGCAGCACCACAAAGACCAAACTGAAGCAAGGAGGGTTGCAACAAAAATCAGACCAAGTGAGCTAAAGGAGGAAGAATGAATTGTGTGTGTGAGAGAGGGGAAGAGGTCTCCATATATATTTTAGGTAGGGTTTAGGGTTAATTAGATTATCCCTAACTTTTAGGGTTAATTAAAAACCCAATAATAAAACAAATTAAGATAATTAATATTTTAATCATAAAAATAGTAATTAGAAAGTCAATAAGTCAAAGTGACTAGAAAAGACTAACACCACACAAACATTAAGAAGGACATGGCACAAGAAAGGGGAGACAACAAGATAAAGTCAAATGGGTCTTCTTTAATGGAAAAATGTCCACAAGGGTCTCATGATAACTTATAAGCTTTTATCATCCCAATATAAGAGGAATGTCACTGATGTGATCATGTCCTTCTTCTTAACTGCTCCTATGTCTCATGGACCATCCCAGGAGAGAAGAAGAACACACATCATCTTGTCTTGGTACTTAACCAAGAATTGCTTGGTCCCAGACCAGGGTACCCCATAACACATCTAGGGGCCCTAGATCACCACCAGGGTATTATCCACCAAGGTACACAACCAAGGATCAATCCAAGCACTGCGCAAGGATTCTCTGGAACACAACCAGGGGTTCTAGAACACATCTAGGGACTTACATCATCAAACTATTTGGTCCTTGACCAAGAACCCAAACAATACACTGAGGGCCTCACTAGGGTCTTTTTCCATGGCTCTAACTACTTGGTCCCAGACCAAGAATCCTAGGAGTGTACCGGGGGCCCTAGATCTTAGCTAGGGTCTTATGCCATCCTCCTAGAGAATGGCTCTTGCAGCTGCTTAATTTTAACAAAAATAATATTAATGCATTTGTCCCATAAGCATGAGCACGAGCTATTATCGTTGTTGAAATCATGGTATAGTTAATACTTAAAAGGTCATTCACAAATTAAATTATCAAGGTATATTCTTTTAAAGTCCATATACATGGAGTTATCGATGTATATTATTTTAAAATACATTTACATGAGTTATCCGGTTATATTATTTTTAAATATATTCCATGGAGTAAAGGGAGGTGCTCTCCCCTCGTGAGCAAGGGAGAAGTTTCTTAGAATTAATTATTTTGATTTATTAAGTTATTTTATTATAATAATAATAATGAAAATGGTTATTGTTTTGTATTAATATTTTGATTAATTAAAATTAATTAATTTGATTTTTCATGTTGATGATGATGATGATTAACGTCCACTAAGACCAAATTGGTCTATCGGACCTTAAGAGGGTAAGTGATTACTTGTGATTCTTTAGAATTTTGTTTTTGTGCTCGAAAATCATTAAGAGAAACTTTCGAAGATCACCATACTTTTGTTGAGTTAAGAGGTTAGGAAGGTTGGTAGTGTGACACATATTTTGAAAATGGGATCTAATATGGGTATAGGCTGGACAATCTAAGATAAAGTGATTTTAATCTTCAACCTTCTTAGTGTCACAAAGGTGACACACTCTTTCATCCCATGGTGTTTGAGGAATTGACCAACGCCCAGTTTCACAATGGAGCTCATGAGAATTTGTTCTTATCTTGTATGTATGATAGAAATATTTCTAAATGGAATTTCTAAGTTTTTTTTTAAATTTTCTTATGGGTTAACAAGTTATTAAAATTGGTGTTATTATGTATGTCATAAAAAATAGATTTAATGCTTTGTAGGTTGGTGTTCAAAAAATGATAATTTTCATCCTCCACTTTATTCATCATTGTTTTAATATGAAGTTCATAAGATATGCTTTTTATCTCTGCAATACTTATTTCTTCTTTGAGCTAGCAACTATGTAGAGATAGTTTTGATCTTTTAACTTGGGATTAATGACTTTGTGTCTCTAATCCACCATCTTTTGAGTATTATGTATGTTTTGGTAATGTTCAAGCACTAACAAGAGCCTCACATTCTTCATGTTTATACATTTATTCTTATATGTTTAAGTACCTTATCATAACATTACTCTCAATGGTGGGGAAGCCCAACTTGAGGATTAGATGATGTATATTTCCTTTAATTTTAAGGTTATTTATTATAAAGTGTTTTTGGATTTGCTTGATTTTCCTCTAGGTTTCCCTAGAATTAAAGTCACACCAAACATCAAAACCATAAAGAATCACTAAGGTAACAAGAGTGTCCAAAATGACATTTTTCCCCAAAACTAGAACTTCACAGTATTACAATTGTTTTCAAGACCGTAATATATTTTCTAGCATCCATTGTTTAGTTTTTCAACACTATAGCTCTAGTTTAGCTTGTTATAAAATCAATTTTGAGATACTTTTAAAATTTGACTTCTTGCAAATTGTTATTATAATATACAAACTCATGGCATATGATCTTCCTAGTATACAAACTCATAGTTTTTATTATAGTATGAAAAAATGACAATCTTCAATGATAATTCTTAGTTTAATTAGGTGGTCTAAAGTCGAGTGATAGCTTTGGAAATCAACTTGTTCCTTAGCTCTCTTATCATGACTTTCAAGCCACAATCTAATCTTTCTCTCTAATATTAACCTATACACTTAGCCATATGATAATTTATCATAATAATCATATGATTTGAAATGTTGCTTGTATTGTCACTTTTAAACACAAGAACAATAAGACTTTTAATCCAAATCTCGGGAAAGCCTTCATGCATGATTACATTAAAGAGGCTATGAATGTAAGGAATAAGAAAAGAGCATTTGAGTTTTAAAATTTACACTTGATAACCTTCAATGCCTTTAAATTTTATTTTTTCAAGACACTTATCCTCACTCTCAATATCCTCTAATGAAAATGTCTTACCTTATAAGATGAGGTTTGATTGTTAGGTGAAACATTAGGGAAATCATACTACTTTTTTAGGTACAAGTTCTAATCCCTATAACAATCTCACAATT
>ML796051.1:38874-63524 GCA_009831015.1 Picea engelmannii
CTAATCCTTCAATTGGTATTAGAGCAGGTTCCTTCAACATAGTATAAAAAACTTGAAGGTAGATCCTGAAGATGGATCAACAAGAGGGAATGTCAAACAATAAAGCACCATTGTTCAATGGAGGAGGCTATGCTCTGTGGAAAATAAGAATGAAAAACTTCATGTTGGCTCTTGTTTTTGATATCTGGCAATTTGTTGTATATGGTTACATTGCACCAACTAGTCCACCCAAAGATGCTACAGGAAATAAAATCTGTAATGATAACTCAAGAGCAGTTAATGGAATTCTAGAAGGGTTGACTAATTCTATATGTGTGAAGGTTATGCATTGCAAATCAACCAAAGAAATATAGGACAAGTTGGAGGTTGTATATGAAGGAAATGAAAAAGTTGAGGAAGCCAAACTACAGACCTATAGAGCTCAATTTGAAAATATGAAAATGAAAGAAGAAGAAAATATTGTTGAGTACTTTCATAGGGTATATGAAGTGGTTAACTCAATTAGAGTGGAAGGAGAAGAAATTACAAATAAACCCATTGTGCAAAAAATACTAAGGTCATTACCTATGAGATATGATGCAAATATTTCTTCAATTGAAGATAGATTTGATCTAGACACACTCACAATTGATCAACTCCATGGAATTTTCACAGCATATGAAATGAGAATAGGGAATTATAAATCAACAAAAGATGAAACAATTTTCAAAGCATCTAAGACAAAGAAAAATCAGTAGCAAAAACCTCAATTCAACCACTATGAAGAATCTGATGTGGAAGAAGCCAATTTCATTAGAAAAATTCAGAAAGGATCAGGGAAGTACAAAGGCAAGCTTCCTTTCAAATGTTTTAACTGTGGCAAAGTTGGTCATTTTGCATCCAAGTGTCCCTATCCCAAGGAGGACCTTGAAGATGAAGAAAACAAAACCATACAATACAAGAAGAAGGAAAAACCCAACTACAAGAAAAAAATTTACAAAGGGAAAAATAAATTTTACTCAAAAGAAGAAAACATCAGTTCATCAGAGTCTAGTGACAACAATGCATCTGATGATGATGAAGTCCTTTTCTTAGGTATTGAAGAATCTAATGAGATAGAAAAAATTAAACATGAGAAAGAGTTAGAAGATGAAGCAAAAGTTAATATGGAGGAAGAACTTCTCAGTGCCTTGGATGAATTAAGAAAATACAAAACCAAATATAGACAACTAAAACGTTTTGTAGTTGAACAAAAGGAAAAACATGAACACGAAGAAAAGGAGATGGAAAAACTCATGAGAAACCCGAAAAAACAAATTCTAGAAGTAAATAAGATCGAAGAAAGTCTGGAAAAGTATCTTAAAGAAAAATAAATAACCTGTGAAAGAATGGAGGCAGAAATAGTTCACCTAAAAAAAGAACTGGAGGCAAAAATTATTCAAACAAGATATGAAAATAGCTCTAAAATATTAGACAATATTATTACCACACAAAGAGATTAAGGTAATAAATATGGAATAGGTTATTCTCAAAAGGAAATCCAAGTTAACTCAAAATCTTATGTAGATGCTCTCCTCAATACATTCAAGAAGAAAAATGAAGAGAAGATAAGTAATGATCAGAACTACAGAGGATTACTTCCACCCATTAGAAAGGAAGACAAGACAATACCAAAGAAGTTTTATCAAAACAAGTATCCTCACATTTTCCTTGGTTATTGCTTTGTATGCTCTAATTTCGGACACAAAGCTATAAATTGTAGAGCATATAGAAGGAAAAATCAGAAGCTTAAGAACTATATCCTTAAGGATAACCAAGCAGTAAATCGAGTTAAAAGAAGAAACTATAACTCGTTTTCACCTCTACAAGAAGGGGACCTAGAATGCTTCAGATGTCATAACTATGGACATAAGGCCATTAATTGTAGATTAATGAAAGTCTCAGAACAACCAAAGTTCATTAGAGAGCAAAAGAAACTTTGGAGAGAAAAAATATCAAAAAGGGAATGTCTTATTGCCCTAAAAGCACAAGATAAAAAGGATCTCTGTTATGTTGACAGTGGGTGCTCAAAACATATGACATGTAACAAGAACAAGTTTTTAGAATTAAAGAAACAAAAGGGTAAAGTTACATTTGGTGATAATGTTTCAAGTAACATACTTGGGAAAGGTACCGTGAGCTTGGGAAAAGACAAAGCCATAAATGTGCTACTTGTCGAAAAACTGAAGCCTAGTTTATTAAGTGTCAGCCAAACCTATGATCAAGGGCACTTCTGCATCTTTGATTCCAAAAAATGTGAGATTAGGAGAGAAGACACAAGAAAATTAGTTGGTATTGTTCCTAGAACTCCTGAAAATGTATATATACTATATGCAAAATTGAATGAGGAGTGTCATGTAAATTTAGTAGATGAAAGTTGGCTATGGCATAGAAGGTTGGAGCATATTAACTTTGACAATCTAGTGAAAGTCAGCAATCTTGGTGCAGTAAGAAACTTTCCAAAGATCATAAAACCCTCAAATGTTATGTGTAGACATTGTCAACTAGGGAAGCAAGCTAGAATAAGGTTCAAGGAAAAAGAATACTCAACCTCAAAACCTTTAGATATTGTTCACACTGACCTATGTGGACCTACAAGGAGCAAGAGTTTGCAAGGAGAGTGTTACTTTATGTTGTTCATTGATGATTTTACTAGAATGGGTTGGATATGTTTTCTCAAAGAAAAATCTGAAGCACTTAACAAATTCAAAGCCTTTATAACCCTTGTTGAAAATGAAAAGGAGACAAAAATCAAATGTCTTAGATCAAACAATGGTGGTGAGTTCACCTCAAAAGAGTTTGATCTCTTCTATGAAACCCGTGGAATAAAAAGACAATTCTCTGCTCCTAGAACACCTCAGCAAAACAAGATTGCTAAGAGAAATAATAGAATAGTTCATGAGGCTGCAAGGACTATGCTCAATGAAGAAAAATTGTCAGATGGATATTGGAGGGAAGTTGTAACCACAACAGTATACATATTGAATAGAGGTCAGCTTAGGGTTAATAGTGATAAGACTCCTTATGAACTATGCTTTGGAAGAGCTCCATCAGTAAAATATTTCAAGGTCTTTGGAAGTAAATGCTACATCAAAAGACTTGATGAGAATCTTGGAAAATTTGATGTCAAATCTGATGAAGTTATTTTTCTTGGATATGCTTCAAACAAGAAAGCATATAGATGCTACAATATTAGATCACATAAGATTGTTGAGAGTGCAGATGTCAAGGTGGATGACCTAAAAATGATAAGGATAAAAAATCAAGAGACCATACTTGAAAGTGAAGATGAATATGATGATGAGACAATCGAAACACAAGTAGAAGAAGTAGAAGAGAATGAAAAAGAAAGGGAAGAGGATGATATGGATACTAGTGAAGATGAAGAAGATAGTCAAGATGGAGAGATAAGAGAATAATTCCCAAGAAGAGACACAAAGACACCCTCAAGAATTACTCAAAAGAATCATCTTGAAGAACTGATTATTGGAGATATGAATGATGTAGTGCAATGTTGTCACATATTTATCCCAGCTCAATCAAAGAGGCATGTAAAGACGAGAATTGGGTCAAAGCTGTGAATGAAGAATTGGACCAAATTGAAAAAAATCAAACTTGGGAACTAGTTCCAAGACCAAAAAAAAAATGTCATTGGAACTAAATGGGTGTATAAAAACAAAATGAATGAGAATGGGCAAGTAATCGGGAACAAAGACAGATTGGTATGTAAAGTATATGCTCAAGTTGAAGGAATAGACTATGAAGAAACCTTTGCATCTGTGGCCAGATTAGAGGCAATTAGGATGTTCCTATCTTTATCCATCTATAGCAAATTTAAAGTGTACCAAATGGATGTCAAGTCAACATTTCTCAATGGAAATTTAGAAGAGGAAGTCTATATTGAGCAACCATAAGGGTTTCAATTAACTAACAAAGGAGACTATGTCTGTAAACTAAAGAAAGCACTGTATGGGCTAAAACAAGCACCTAGAGCATGGTATGCAAGTCTAGATTCTTACTTACAAAAACATGGCCTAAAAAGGGGATCAACAAAAAACAATATTTACTGTAAAATTGATGGTAATAACATGGTTTTTGTGGAAGTATATGTTGATGATATTATATTTGGTAGTGATGATGAAAAAATGAGTAAGCACTTTTCTAGGATGATGCAACAAGAATTTGAAATGTCTTTTCTTGGCGAACTAAATTTCTTTCTTGGATTACAAATAATATAGTCCAAAAGAGTTGTCTTTATCCATCAGTCTAAGTATGTTAAGGATATGCTCAAGAGATTTCAGTTAGAGGATTGCAAACCTATTAGTACACCTATGACAATTGGATGAAAACTAAGAAAGGATGATGAGTCCAAAGATGTAGATCCAAAACACTACAGATCAATGATTGGTAGTTTACTCTATGTAACAACTTCCAGATGGATGTCAAGCAAGCTGTTGGGATGGTGGATAGATTCCAAGCAACACCAAATGAGAGGAATTTTCAAACTGTAAAAATAATCTTTAATTATTTGAAAGGAACCATAGATCTTAGTTTGTGGTACCCTAGCAAGGATTCATTCACTTTAAAATCCTATTCAGATGTTGATTGGGCAGGAAGCGTAGATGCTAGAAAAAGTACAAGTGGGGGAGCATTATTTTTGGGAGAATCATTGGTAGCTTGGATAAGCAAGAAAAAATCCTCAATTTCTCTGTCTAGAACTGAAGCTGAGTATATTGCAGCAAAAAAATGTTTCACACAAGTGGAATGGATGAAAAAAATCCTACAAGACATCAAAATAGTATTTGAAGAACCTACTATTATCCACTGTGATAATACAAGAACTATAAGTCTCTCTAAGAACCCTGTCCAACACTCAAAATCGAAACACATTCCCATAAAGTACCATTATCTAAGAGATCGGGATGAGAATAAGAACATTAAATTGGAATATGTTTCAAAACAAGAACAGGTGGCAAATATTTTCACAAAACCCTTAAGCAGAGATGTATTTGAATATCTTAGGAAAAAATTGGGAGTAATCCTTCTTCCAACCTAAATCTCTCAAGAAAATAATGCATCAGTTGGCATCTATTCAAGGGGAGACAACAATCAACGTCAGAAGGAGTCATTCAGTTATGACGGGAAAAGTGTGATTGCAAGAGGAGTTACCAATGGACAAGTCTTTGATCATAAGTATTTAGACAAACAGATCATAGGACAAGAAACCCTTTTCCATTGATGTCAAAGGGGGAGAGTAAATTCAGAGGAGAGATGTAGCATCACAGGGGGAGTTTGTGTATGAAGTTAGTGTGTTTCCCTTAATGAAAAAGGGGGGGATTGTTGGACATATTGTCATTCATGTGTTTTCATTGATGTCAACATTCATAATAAGTAGAGCAGCAAAGTTAAGCTCATGAGGGTTAGCAAATGCAGAGATAGGCTGAAGTAATTAGTGATTATTGTTGATCACGATAGGATCAACAATGTTCCTATGATAAAATCTCAGGAGGGTTAGCGATATACAGAGATCAAAGCTCAGAAGATATCGCATGATGAAACTCAGATCAAATCTAGACCATTGATGCAAAAACACTAGATCAACGGTAGGGATGAATTGTGGAGATCGAAAGCAGAATTAAACTACTCTCCAGTTACAATCCTGGAATCAATCTAGATCGTCAGATCTCATAGCTCCAAATATCTACGATTGTGGTTGATCCAACAAACGATCAGATTAAGCCAGATTAAATCATGACCGCCAGATGCGCAATCGCTAGATAAACGACAGGGATGTATTGCGGACATCGAAAGGAGAATTAAATATCATGCTTGTTCCAATTCCATAATTATTCAGGACCGTCCGATCTTATAACCTCAAAGATTGACTAATGTGGTTGACTCACCAACAAATCACAACTTCATATTGCGGAATTTAAGTGTTGAGTTAAATCACTCGCAAGTTGTGGTTCTGCAATCATAGTCAATCATTGATCTACTTCAGTGTCTTTATAACTGTTGGATCACTTTAAAGTGGAAGGATAGGATAAGCAGGGGAAAAGTTGATAATTTGATTATCCGAACACCCATCACCCGTCAGATCAAACGCGAATTCTTGTCAGCTGTCGGATCACCTTAAAGTGGAAGGATAGATAAGCAAGGTAAGATATGAAATCTCATTTGTGTGAATTTATGTCATTCGTTGGATCATTCTAAGTGGAAGGACAAGATAATCTAGAAGAGTTGCACCGTAGACAGATCGAGTCGTTGATACAAGATCTAGATCAAACGAACATCTTTTACTTCGGGTCTAAATATGTGAGGAGGTTATGCTCCAAAAACTTTGAGATTTGGAATACTCGAAGCCTGGAAATCCAAAATGAATAAGGACCATCGGATTTGGAGGACATACGATGACCGTTGGATCAGGGTTGTTGGTCAACAAACCACATCAACAAGGACACTCAACAGACCATGTTAGCAAGGATGGTTGGCAGACCACGTTAGTAAGGATACATGGCAGACCACGTCAGCAAAGGGCATATGGAAGACCACGCCAGCAAGGATACGACTCATCTAATCTCAAAGATCACTTCGGGAGTATTCTCAACCATCGATCTACTAGAGTGGAAGGATAGTGTAAGTGGAAACGTTAACCGACAGCAAGTGGTCTCCACCGTTTTATGACTGACTCAGCAGGTGATCACCCCAGAGGAAATAATGGGTTGAGATTTGAAATCTCCGAAGTCCGAAGACCCAGAGTAAAAGGTGGCCATCCATCTCGATACTTGATTAATTCCTAGCCGTCAGATTTAGCAGTGTAAGGATCAAATTTGACCGTTGATCTGGTTCGGTGAAATAAACCGTCTGATCTGTTTTGAAGATTTGAAAAGTTGAAAACCCAAAGTTCTAAAGGGTGAAGTCCTGTCAGCCGTCCATATCGTCAGAATATTAAATGGTGACCGTTTATTTGATAAAGCGCCCAATCACTCGTTTGGCTTAGCATCTGGTTACCGCCACTGGTCACATGGAATAAGAGATATACGGGCAAAAGATAATAAGTTTCTAAAGTTGATAAACCTATGGTTCTATGCCTGTGATCAAATAGAAATGGTTTGAAGGAAGTGCCTGTGAAGAAATCTGATACTACAATAATAGCAAAGATTTAGATCAAATTAAAAGGATGAAATTGATCCATGACTTTGATCAATTTATGAAAAACCTTCACAGGAAAATAAATAAATAGTAATTAAGATTAATTCATCGAAGATGTGTGATGGTCAAAACAAAGGGACACAGTTGTGTCACTCTCACACCATTTGAAGAATATATATTCAAGGAAGAGTGTTGAGAATAAGTGTGTCTTTGCAATCCGAATCAAAGAATATATTAAATCAGAGAAGCAGAGAGAGATGCAGTAAAAGACTCTATACATAAGCTTGTCCAGATTTAGAAAATCAAGGGTGGTTGGGTGGTGCAAGGGCAGGTTGGTGTCTGCAGAGGGAGTTGGTGCTTCCTCGTCAGTTGTAGCTGACTAAACAGGGGGTTGTAACCTCCTAGGGTGTGGGTGCATCCTGATCAATTGGTGCTGATCTAAAAGGAAGAATATATTCCTTCTATGTAACATGTAAAACAAATTTTGCAGTTAAGAGAAAAGAGTTTATGGTTTTCCCAATTGGGTTCCATGATTAAATACTGTGTTAAAATTTTGTTTGCATTAATAAATGAAAAATTGATATAATTATTGTGTCACTGATTCACCCCCCCCTCTCAGTGACAGGATCTGATCCTTCACTCTTCCCACTCATCATGCTTCATATATCTTTCAATTTCTTGCCTTTGTGTAGGCACATAGGGAGTTGTCTTATGTTTGGTCCTTAGCTCAGAAATGATGCCAAATGGGTCATATGACCAAGTGAAGCTTAGAGGAAACTTCATTTGTTTTAAGAGGATTTTTGCTTCTTCACATGTTGCTCTGTTGTTGCAAATGAATGGTCCTATCTGAGTTTTGATTTTGAATTGAGATTTCTTGTTGGCTGCTACAAAATGGATTTCATCTGAATTTATCATCTGCCTTATGTACTCCAATGAAAAAATCCTCATTGGGAGGTATTTAGGCAACCAGTATGGTTACAGCTCACATCCATACACCCTTATTTATGTATAATTCTGGTATAAATACCAATCACCTGTCTTGGCCTGATCAGTTAGATGTAAGACCTTTTGAATTTCTTCACTAACCCTGGGTTTTGTACTGTTTCTCAATAAATAAGTAGCTGGATAGATGAACCGATCAATTAAATCTTTGAAACTGTACTCTATTGAGTTATTTCTCACCAATGAAATCCAAAAGATGACTAACTGTGAGCTTCCTTGTTCATTTAGTTTCTGGAGTGTGAAAGGAAACATGTCTGCTTGATAGAATGTGCACATAACCAGAATTAAAGAATATTTGAACATTCCTTCAGTTGGAAACTTAAGAAATTGTTCATGAATGTTGTCAGCCAAGAACTGACTGAAATTGAACTTCATAGAAACCTTTTATTTTGTAGAGAAAATGGACAGAAAACCTAGAATATATTCATCTACCCATTCATCAGAATAATACCCTAACAGACATGAGATCATTGAGATAATGTGATTAGCTTTCTCTGGGAAAATAGAAGAGGGGTATGGTGGATTCTTCTTAGGCAGTTGGGCATCTTCAAGGAGGAAAATTTCAATAATCTTGGCTCTTTGGGGAAAGGTCAATTTATGATATAATTCATTTAGGGCTTCGACAGAGAAAGGGGTGGAGGAGTTATTTTGAGGGATATGCAACATTTGGTCAATGGTCTCTGGGATAATTGTAAACAAAATCTCACCAATGGGAGAGGCAATGGCTCTTTGGCTTGGCAAATAATTAGCTTGGAATTTAAGGACAAAATCAGGGAAAGGGTAGGTTTGGGGATATATGTAGAGGGTTAAATTGGATTCCAAGAGTCCAATTTCGTCACTCTGGTCAAGGAAAATATCCTTCAACCAACAGTGTAATTTGAAAAGATCGAATTCGCACTTCGGCTCTGCAATTTTATAATCTTTGTCTGCTAGAGGAATGTGGTCAAGGTTAATTGGAGGGGGAACCATTGGGTTTTTAGAGGTGTTGACAGACTTTCCTTTGGGAGCCATAATTGACAAATTAACAATAGAAAGGGTTGGCAATGCTGAAATTACTGGGAAAATAGCTCACTTGTTGAAGGTAAGAGATGGTGGTGGTAGTCTGACAGCTAGCTCAACGTGTCTTCATGGGTTCTTAGTCAGTAAACAATGTAACGGGGGTGAAAACAAGGTTTTTTATATGCACAGAGATATCCATTAGGGCGTGGGATTGTTATAGAGAAGCTAACGGTCACGAGGAAAATATTAAATGGTTAACGGATATAATGTGTGGGGACAGGTGTCATGTAGGGAGAGGGGAAGTAGCGGTGGGAAAGGTGAGTGATATTGGGATTTAGTTAAGCAGATTTCGGTGGGGGGTCAAAGGTATGTGGTCATAGGAGAGGGGGGTGAGAAACAATGAGGAGGTGCCACGTTAGGTGGGTTCAGGGCGGGAAAAAACACTTTTCGGACACACCCTCCGCTGATAAAGGTNGAGGTTCGTTGATCGAGAAAGGAATGATGTCATCAGGGAAGATATGCGCGGAACTTATGCGCTACAAGACAAAATGTCTTGTCAATTTTCAAACTTTGGTTAAACACTTCTTCCATAAAGAAAAATGTTTTCTTTTTGAAACCTTTACATTCTGAATTTATTTTTCCTATACTAATCTAACTTATTTCATCAACTTGGGGTGCATTTTAATGTGCAGACCCTATTTAATTTTCTCCGAAGGGAAAAATAATCTAACCTATCTTCTATCCTATGCATCTAACTAATTAATCCATCTTAAACAATTGAATTAATGTATTCCTCTCCCTAACTATTTTAGCCAAGATTAGACAATTTGGATAAAATTATTCTCTAACCGAACAACAAAAATTTAAAAATGTTTGATCATGATTAAACTGTATGATTCAAACTTATTTTTCTTTTCATGGGGTTTTCTTGTTTTTCTCTTTTTATTTTATTTTCTCCTTTTTTCTTTTTCTTTTCTCTTATTTTCTACCCTCTTTTCATTTACATTAGTTTTTATCTTTTTCTTTTGGAAATCATTTGCAGAATGTAATATTATTTACAATATAAAATCAATGAAAGAGAAATATTAAATCACCATTTGATACTATGAACTATAGGACTCTAACAATGGCTCCATTTGGGGATGGTGCTCTCCCTGTGAGGTGCCAAGAACCAGTGACCGGTCGCCTTGAAATATTTTCTCTAGTACTTTCTGCATCTGATTTGTTTTATTGTGGTTGTAAACTTGGTGACAAGTGATCATGAGTTTAGGGCCTTCTCTTCGGGCTTCAACATCTCATATGAGTCACCCACTCATGGCAGTAGAAAATAAAATGGTATTTACAATGATCTTAAGTGAAAAATGCTTCTAATCAAGTGAAAATTAGTGCTTGAGAATTCTTCCATTGACAAGTCCACCTAGCAGATCTGCTCCATCCATATCCTTAATCGAGAATGCATTGTTTCCTCTATAAGCATGGATTATGTAAGGACCTTTCCATAAATTCTCAAATTTTCCATTTTTACCTTTCTCTTCTTTCCTTGAATCCCATTTCAACGCCTTGTCTCCTATCTAGAAATCATCATCCTTGGTTATTCTATCATAGATATTCTTAATGTTCTCCTGGATCACTTGAGTTTTATTGTAAACTTCTTCTTTGTATTGTTGCAGCTGTATGGTTCGATTTATTATCCTTTGGATGTCAATAGGTTCTGCTTGTACTTCCTGCAATATTTTCATAACAAGGACACCTAAAGAAGTGGGAAAAACAAAATCCATTCCATAAACCAATTGGTATGGGGACATGCCAATTGATCTCTTAGTAGTAATTATTTTAGCCCATAATGCATTGACCAACTTGTTGTGCCATGACTTCTTGTTATCTTGCAACAAATTTTCGATGATATTAACCAAACTTTTGTTGGAAGACTCTACTAATCCATTCCCTTGAGGGTAATAGGCAATAGAGTGTCCTAAATTAATTTGATATTTTCTGCAAAAATCCACCATCTTCTTTGATTTGAATGTTGTTGCATTATCATTGATGATCTTCCTGTTACATCCAAATCTTGAAAGAATACTAGCTTCTAAAAATTTAATAATCACAAGATCAGTAGTTTTCCTTGTAGGTATAGCTTCAATCCATTTGGTAAAATAGTCTGTGGCTGTAAGGATCCATTTGTGTTGGCCTAATGATGGTGGATGGATTTCTCCAATGAAATCCAAACCCCACTATTGAAAAGGAGTTTCAACTGATATCGGTTTCAAGGGTGAAACCAACAGTTTCCTTTTTCCTTCAAAAATTTTACATTTATGACATGAGGTAACTTTCTTATGAACATCTGCAAATAAGGTTGGACAATAAAAACCAGTTCTTAGGATTTTGTTGGTAGTTGTTTTCCAGTTCAAGTGTCCACCACAATCTCCTTCATGAAATTTCTTCATAACTTTATCTGCCTCATCTTTTAGTAAACAGTTTAGTAAAATTCCTCTAGCATCCTTCCAATATAAATTGCTATTTAAAATACAAAATTTCATATATTTGAGTTTAAGAAACCTAGATTTATTCTTGGTCAAACCATGAGGAGCTTGTAAATGATGTAAGACAAAAATCAGGTCGACATACCAGGGAGAGGTTGCAAAATCCTCTATTACTTGTGGAGTCACCTTCTCTTCTTGTTCATCCAGTGAAATTAGAAAAATTATATCCAAAGCATAAAAATTAGATTCAGCCATAAATTTAGCTAATCCCTTACCTTTAATGAGTTTGGTAGGTTTGATTTAAATATCATATTCAAGGATAACAACAATCCATTTACCCCTTTTCCCATCAAGACTATTTTGGGTCAGAATGTCTTTCACCACAGAGTTTGGCACATAAGCAATTATATGTAAATGAAGAATGTAAACTCTAAAATATTTGATTTCTTTTACCAGAGAAAAAGTTTGTTTTTCCATGATATCGTATTTCAGCACAACATCCCTTAAGGATTGACTAAAGAAAGCAATAGGCAGTTCATGGCCTTCATTATTTTTCTGCAAGAGTACTACTGCAATAGTATGTTCGGAGGCAAATGAGAAAATGAGGAAATACTTTTGTGAAATCGGGGATGATCAACACATGGGCTTGTGTTAAGGCTTGTTTTACTTGATCAAATGAATGTTTTTCTTCTACAATCCATTTTATTTTAGTGTCTTTCTTCAACACGTTTGTTATATTTCTTAGAAGTTCTACCAGATTGGGAATAAATCTCATGAGAAAAATTATTTTGCCAATGAAACATTGGAGTTCTTTTATGTTCCTAGGATGATCTATCTTTTGAATAGCTTCAATTATGCTAGGATCAATTTTTATTCCATTCTTTGAGATGATATGTCCTAACAGTTTACCTTCTTCTAAGACAAATAATGTTTTCTTTGGGTTGAGGGAAATTCCAAATTTTTTGCATTTTCCAAAGACTCTTCTCAGGTGGAGCAAATGTTCTTCATCTGATTTTGAAAAAACAATGATATCATCAAGATATATAACTAGGAACTTGCCTAGTTTGTCCACAAGAGAAATATCCATTTCTCTTTGAAATGTATCTCCAACATTCATTAAGCCAAAAGGAATTTTCACATACATGAAAGTACCCCAAGGTGTAGTAAATGTTGTTTTTTCTTGGTCTTCAGTATGGACTAAAACTTGATTGTAACCAGAAAAACCGTCTAATAGAGATATTCTACTGGACCCAACCACCTTCTGTAAAATGTGATCCATTTTAGGAAAAGGGTAGTTATCTTTGAGAGAGACTTTATTAAGATTTCTGAAATCAATGCAAAGTCTAATTTCTCCACTCTTTTTCCTAGTTGGAACTAAATTTGATACCCACTTAGAAAATCTTAATGGGACAATGATCTTAGCATCATACATATTTTTTTTATCTCTTTTTCAATCAGAGGCATCAACCTTGGGTTAATCCTCCTAAGTTTATGTTTAAAAGGTTTTTGGTCTTCATTTATAGAAATTTTGTGTTGTATAATGTTGGTGTCATAAGATTTCAAATCTTCATAACTCCATGCTAATTCATCTATGAATTCTTTGAACAAGTTTATGTATTTCTTCTTTTCAACAGGGAGTAAATATTTAGATAATTTAATCATTTTTGGCTCTTGTTAAATTCCTATGTTGTAGTCTTCAACTTCAGCTCCAGTGGATTCAATTTTAGGTTTTTTGGCCACATCATTAAAATCAAAACACTCCTCTAAGGGGACTAACCCTCTAGGAAAAACATTATCTTTTAATTGCAATATTTCCAAATCTTCTTATTTTTTTATCTATTTCTTTTGCTTCTATCTCATCCATAGTCTCTCTGTCATCATCAAATCTGCATCTATATTGGCACATTCAAATTCATTATTTGATTGTAAAAAAAATTCAATTTATTCATCATTTCCAAACACTTGCCAATATCTGATGTTATCCGGGACAGTTGGTCTGTTCTTTACTTCAACTGTGTGTTGGAGACTAGGACGAAAAGGTATTTTGTAGGTACTTGCTGAGGTTGCCAGACCATCATCTAGAATGTTCTGGTCTCTGGGAATGGATGATAAGTCATACTCAATAAATCATTCTAGAAAATCTAGGACAATTGTTGGCCCTTGGTCATGGAAGAAAGCAAATGTTAAGGAATAAGCGAGAAGTGTGAACTGCGTGGAAGACAAGTTGACTGAGATTGGGTTGAAGTGACCAAAAGAGAAGAAAAGATGGAGCAGAGTAAGAGAAATCAAGTCGTTGGACGAGGATATTGAGGAAGACAGATTAGCAAGGAAGATGGATCGTGGACAACTTAGCAAGCGGAAAAAGCCACCAATGGATGCTTTGGAGCACCTTGCAAGAAAGTAGGAAAGACAGGTTGGCGAAGCCCTGAAAACACGAGTCAAGTTGACCTAGGGTTTTAGACACCTAGAATTTTGGTATTTACAGTTTTGACACCTAGGTTTCGGCCTAAGGTTGTCTGAGATTCATTGTAATGTATAAATAAAGGTCAAGAGGACCTGGGATGAGTTCGATTATGTTATGATGGGTGATTGTTGCTATTGTTGAGAGAGAAGTATTGTGTTATGAGAGCAGTCTGTGTTGTAATATCTCTAGCTGGGTGTGGAGATAAATCCTGCAGCTGGGTGAATATGGAGGGGAGAGAAGAAGAGAAAGAAAGAGAGATCTGCAAACTAAGAGCGCAGATAGAATTGTATGTTTTCATATAATATCAAGAAACACAGTTCTATGGACATAGCCCTAGGGAGAGGGTGAATCACGTATATCTTATTGTTTTGTGTGATTGATGTTGTGTTCTTCTACTTTCTGCTATACTGTTATTACATCATTGTGTTATATCTGAGATATAGTTCACGCAGTAGGCTTAAGGAAGATAAAGAATAACCAGGTTGTTGTGTGTTGTTGCCTTGAACCCACCTTGCATTTCCCCTGGTTGTAGACACCTGTGTCCTTCAACCCCCTATTTCTACTTCAGGTGAGACTGCATATGCTTCGCAGGTGTTGTTGAAAGGCCCAATAGTTAGGGCTTGTTGGTGTGTTGTTAGAGCTGAACCCTGGGTTTTCCCCTATGCCAACAAATGGTTATGTTGCTGGGACCGAGATATTCTTGAGGGAATGTCAAGGTGGTTTCCATCGAAGATAGAGATTCAGAAGTGGATAGAAGAACAAGAAAAGGACTTCACAGAAGCCCAGAAGAAGAACCATAATCTTAGCCCAGAGGATTGGTTGGGAAAGTATATCTATACCGATATACATGAGATTTTATTTGGAGGAATTCATAAGGAGCTATACGAGTGGATAGCCAGATTAACAGATACCCAGTTTGAAATCAGACTCAAACCACCTATGGTTTGGACGTTGTTGCTGATCAAGAAGGTCAAGAGATTTGATAACGTCGTGTCAAGAGCAGTCGATCACTGGTTTGATAGTACCACTGGAGTGCACATTACTGAGTTTGCTATTGATAGAGTAGAATCATATAACCAAGCAGAGAGATATTTATTTAAGGGACCTAGAGGAAAATTTTTACATTTTCTGAAGTTGCAGATCAAGATGTTATTGCATGAGAAGAACATATTGAAGAATCAATAATTGGTTGGACTAAAGAGATAATGTTCAAGAACTCGAACAGTGATAGTGACATAGAGGTTGGACACACACGCAATGGGAGATCATTTAGAGAAGTTCCTCTGGTGAAATTGTTTGAGCAGAATCACGAACCACCAACACAGGAAGAAGGGTTATGTTGGCATTCAGAAGTCACTCCTGGATTGCTAGCAGGAGCAATGCCCGAAGCCCATCAGATTTAATGTCACGGTTTGCTTTTAAAGGGTGATCAGATGGAGGGAAACTCAAAACAATGTCGTATCAACTCAGAAACCGGACCAGGCATGCATGAAAGAGTGAGGTCCTGATAAACTCCAAACAGTGAGTTGTAGTAAAGGTGAGTAGGTGGAAGACTGCGCAATGATCTGTTACAGACATCAGGTATGCAACAGACAGAAGGAGAAATGCATTCCAATGCAAAATCCTTTTACATTCAAATGCAAAAAACCAGAGGGCACGACAACGCCACAACAAATCCTTTATTGCAACAAGTTACACTACTGTGAATCCTCATGCTACAGACGAAACAAAGATGGAAAAGAAAGAGAATTGTTTGTTATAAACCAAGAAATCTCAAACACAGAGGCATAACCAGGAAACCAGAGTATTTGCTGAAACTCTACAGTCGGGAGCTTAGCTCTACCATCGATCCATACAAAAATGGCGAAAATGCCTACATATACTCAAAACAACAACAACAAAAAGACCGAGAAAATGCATTGAATGCTTTGCATCTGCATGGCTTCTGACACTCTGCAGCCGTAACCTTTGAATAATCGTGCAACTTGTAGCAGACGTGATAAATCTTCTGACAGTTACATCGGCGAATCGACGTGCCTTTAATTAATTGCAGGACGTCCCCATTATGGCGGAGACGATATCTAACCACCACCAACCGCTTCAATAACTTCTTCTTGGGATTGATAATGGCCAGACCAACTCAGCATCTTGGGATCGGGGACACCTCTCGCGCTGCCACCTGGGACAACCGAATGGCTTGGGGGATAGATACAAGGGCCAGCGCGGAGGACATGGTGTTTGGCAGGAATGATGACGAGAAGCAAGAGTGGTGACAGGGAGGGGTGACCGACGATGATCCATAGTGGGAGACAGTCAGGTAGGCGGGGTGAAGACGGGAGAAACGGAATCGCCTTTAGGTGAGAAGCTGATGTGAAGACGGGACGCATGGCGGGAGATGAGTGGGTGATGAGAAGAAGGGAAGACCACGCAAGCCAGAGGGGAGGTATGAATGAGCGACACGCGGCAGCAGGGACAAGGCAGGCAGAAGGATGACACGGTGGAAGGGGGGCCCGTGCGGGTTAAGGACAGGGCGGCTGAGAAGGTCGGAGCCGCACAAGAGCCGTTGATCCGGATGCCCCGATCGTGGCCGTTGAGAGATGCGCCCCCGATTCCGGACCCCCCCCCCTTGCTTAAAGGNGGGGGGGGGGGGGTCCGAAAAGGTCCTCATCGCCGTTGATCCGGGCGCACTCATCTGGACCGTCGGAGAGATGCGCCCCCGATTCCGGACCCCCCACCCTTGCTTAAAGGCCGAAAGGCAAGGGGGGTCCGGAATTTGCTGTGCGCCGTCGATCTGGGCGCGCAAATCTGGACCGCCCAGTCTTGCTTACTATTTACCAAGGGCGTACCTTCGCCCGAAACTTTGGACAAGTGGGTTTTAACCCATTCTTCTGATATCTAAACCACATGAGCAAGAAATATCGCTAACATTTGGCTCCATGGGGGATAGAGTCATCCCTGTGATGCTCTAAGAACTCTTCTGCAGACTTAGTGCCTTCGTTGTTGGGCTATGGAGTCATCTATTAGTCCGAAAAACAAAACAAAAATAAAAGCAATATTTACAAAACAAAAATGAAACGAGCCAGCTGCGGCTCACATAAAACACTTCTTTAGGAAATGCCCATTGACTGGGCCACTGAAGACTTCATCGCCTTCCAGATCCTGTAACCTGTAAGTGTTATTGAATAATACTTCAAGGATCTTGAAAGGTCCGAACCAGAGGGCATCAAATTTACTGTGTTTGCCCTTTTCCTGTCGGGGTGCATCCCACTTGAGCACAAGGTTTCCCTGCTCAAACTCTTTCTTCTTATTCTTCCTGTCAAAATCCTTTTTGATCTTCTGCTGACGGTTGTACGCTCTGTCCAGGACTTGCTCTCTGACTTGCTGCACCTCAACCATCTGATGAATTCTCCTGAGCACATGGTTAGATTCCCCTTCATAGTCATGGAGAAGATTTGCCACAGGAAAGGCAAGCTGAGTGGGGAAAACTGCCTCAATCCCATAAACCAGCTGGAAGGGTGAAAGACCCAGGGATTTCTTCGTTGTCACTCGGTCGGCCCAAAGTGAAAATTTGAGCTTTGAGTCCCAGGCCCTTTTATTATCCTCTAGTAGATTTTTTATAAGACTTTTATTAGAGGACTCTGCCAGCCCGTTTCCCTGAGGATAGTAAGGAGTGGAATGAATCAGTGAAATCTCGAACTGTTCACAGAATTTGATCAGGGGCTCAGACCGGAATGGAGAAGCGTTATCAGTTACAATTTTGCTAGGGCATCCAAACCTAGCTATGATGTCTTCCAGGAAGCTGATAATTACTTTGTGTGAAGTGCTTCTGGTAGGAACAGCTTCTATCCATTTAGTGAAGTAGTCAGTTGCTGTCAAAATCCATCGGTGCTGACCACTTGAGGGAGGATGAATTTCCCCGATGAAGTCCAATCCCCACTGCTGAAAGGGCGCCGAGGCCACCACAGGCTTCAATGGCAGGGATTTGAGCTGCTGCTTTCCTGAGAACCTCTGGCACTTGATGCAAGATCTAACTTCCCTGCAGACATCCGGGAACAAGGTTGGCCAGTAATACCCAGCTCGAAGGATCTTGTGAGCTGTGGTCTTCCAAAAATAATGGCCTCCACAGAGACCGCTATGAAAATCATTCGTAACCTTCTAGGTCTGCTACGGGTCCAGACATACCAGTAGTATCCCCTGAGGGTCTTTCCAGTACAAGGCTTGCTTAATAATGCAATACCTGACAGCTTTGAGCTTCAAATCCCTTGCCTTGCCTTTTTCCATCCCATCAGGGGGTCTCAACTCCTGCAGGAAATACAAGATATCTTTATACCAGGGGTATGCTGATAGTGGTACAATGCTTTGGAAATCTCTATTGGATGATTCAGGCTGCTCGTGGATAAGATTGATTTCCAAGGCTTTATAATTGGATTCGGCCAGGAGCTTGGCCAAACCCTGCCCCTTTATTAGCTTGGTGGGCTTAATTTCCAGGTCGAATTCTAGGATCTTGGCGATCCATTTGCCCCTTTTTCCGTCTATGTCAGGCTGTATAAGGATGTCCTTCACAGAGGTCGAAGGAACATATGCATTGATTTTTGAGTGTAAGACATAGACCCTGAAAGCTTTGAGAGCTTTCACCAAGGCATAAGCTTGCTTCTCCAAGATTTCGTATCGGAGTTCTGCATCTCTCAGCGCCTTGATAAAGAAGGCGATTGGCTGCTCTTGCCCTTGATCGTTTCTCTGCAACAGAACCGCTGCCACTGTGTCAAGGGAAGCAAAAGAGAATATTATAAAATCTTTAGAATAATCTGGACTGACTAGCACAGGGGCTTCAATTAATGCTTTCTTTATTTGATCAAAAGACTTCCTGGATTCAACAGTCCATTTTATCTCATGAACTTTCCTGAGCATGGCTGTGATATGTTTCACCAATTCAGCAAAATTTGAGATAAATCTCCTTAGGAAATTAATTCTTCCCAGAAAAGCTTGGACTTCCTTTTTAGACCTGGGAAGTGACAGGGCCTGGATTGCCTCTACCCTGTCAGGATCAATTCTCACCCCTTCTGCTGAGACTATATGGCCTAACAACTTCCCCTCTTGCATAGCAACCAATGATTTCTGGGGATTTAGGGAAAGGCCAAACCTACGGCATTTCAGAAAAACTCTTCTCAAGTGGGAGTGGTGTTCAATATCAGTCTTGGAGAAGACTGTTATGTCATCTAAATATATCACCACGAACTTATCTTTTTCCCCGACGAAGGCTATATCCATGGCTCGTTGAAACGTTGCTCCCGCGTTCATTAGCCCAAATGGCATTTTGGCATACATAAATGTGCCCCAAGGGGTGGTGAAGGCTGTCTTTTCCCTGTCCTCGGTCATGACTGATATCTGGTTATAGCCAGAAAAGCCATCGATCATAGATATCCTGGATGTGCCAGTGACCCTTTGCAATATGTGTTCCATGTTGGGCAGGGGGTAGTTATCCTTCCTCGAACTCCTGTTCAGGTTCCTGAAATCAACACAGAGTCTGATTTCTCCCCTCTTCTTTCTTACTGGGACTAAATTGGCAACCCAGCTGGAGTATCTCAAGGGGACTATGATTTGGGCATCCAACAGCTTTTTCACCTCCCTCTCCATGACAGGTAGCAGCATTGGATTTATCTGTCTCAGCTTCTATCTGAAAGGCCTAGCCTCCTCCTTCAGTGGGATATTATGCTCAATGACTGACGTGTCATATGTCTTGAGATCTTCATAGGTCCACGCAAACACGTCAGCAAACTCCCTCAGCAACTCAGTATATCCGACCCTCTGCTCCTCAGTCAAACTTTTTGACAGCTTGACTAACCGAGGCTCCTCCGATGTGCCTATATTGCACTCAGTCGTATCAACATCATCACCTGAAATCCTGCCCTTTACTGACACATCATTCCCATCGAACAATCTCTCTAATGGGATCAGTCCTCTTGGTATATGATTGCTTGGAAATTGAATGATCTGGTGGTCAGAAACTTCGTTCAATAATTCCTCAGGGTGGTGATCAGGTTCCTCGTCAGGGTCCTCATCTATATGTAGTGCAGAGAAGTCATCGATGGATTGGAGGAATTTCTCGATCTCCTGATCGTCTTCAAATACCCTCCAATGTTTAACATTGTCTGGTACAGAGGGTCTATATCTTATTTCCACCTCGGATCTATCATCGGGCAGTGTAGGAGCTTCGAACAGACTAGCTGAGAAGGCTTGGAAATCGGCTGGAGCGTTTTCTTCCCTTGGAATGAAAGAGATGTTAAAAGCCAGGAAGAAACTATCAACAAGGTCCCACACCTCGTTCCTGTAATTATTTAGGCGGGGGTGCTTGGTCTGATATACATTTTTGACCTGATGGACAATTAATTCTGCATCCCCGAACACAGCCATCTCCCTGATTCCCATTTCTTTTGCAGCCCTTAATCCTAGAACCAGAGCTTCATACTCTGCCACATTGTTAGTGACTTCAAATTCCAGCTTGTATGACAGTGATATGGTTTCTTGAGAAGGAGACTTGAATACCACCCCGACACCTGCACCTATACTGGAAGAAGCTCCATCAAATAACATCTTCCAAACAGAGGTAGTTGGGGAGGGCATTCCCTGCTCGAGACTGAGCTGCTTTCTGATTTGTAAAGGGGGCTCAGATTCATCAGTGAGCTGCAATAGGCTAGATCCTAAGTCAGTGTCTAAAGCATAGATTGGATGATTTGTGGGATTTTCTTCATCACTGACAATGTAGGCTAGCTGGGCTTCTCTGTACAACCTTCTATGTTCTCCTCCAAAGACTGGAATGGTGGCATACGTGAGGTCCATCTACAACGTTCCTCCAAGTCTTTTAATCCAGGATCTTGACAACAGCATGCCAAACTTGGGGGGAACGTCAGCTACCACTATATCCATGACCATACTTTTCATGGGTAGCTGAAACAGGGAAACTGCTAGGTCCTTGATAACTCCCAAACATTGTACCCTCCTGGAGTCGAAGGAATAAAGGTCATGATAGGCTCTAGTGACTTCTAATCCTAGTTCTTCCATGACGGCTTTAGGCATGAGGTTGTGGGAGGCCCCTGAATCCATTAGGAAATTATGCAGTACTTTGTCATGTATGTTCAGGGAGGTGTAGAAGGGAGGGGATGAATCATCTTTTTCTTCTACCATAGGACCTAGGACCACTGCAAGCCTTTCATCTTGGAGGCTTATAAAGTCTGTGGAGGGGCTAGTGGCTTCAGCTTTTAACAAGTCGGAGAAGCGTTTTTTGAATTCCCCGTGTTTGATTAACTCAGTGAGGGGTACGGGGATTCTGATCTTTTGGATTTCATGCTCAAAATTAAAAGAAGATGTGAGCTTTGGGATTTCTCTAATCTCAGGAGCATGAACTTGAATAATAGGGGAGGGAGGTTGGGCCTTCTTACCTCTGTTGCTGTCTGCAGTTTCTTCAGCAGGCTTCTTTGCTCTGGTGGATGACTCAGGAACATCAGGTGTTGCCGCCTTCTTATCGGATCTCAGATTATACCTGCCTCGGCCACTGCCAGCTTTACCCTCTCTGCTCAATTCATGTAGCTGACCGTTCATAAGAGATTCCTCATATGCTGACTTAGTTAGGTGGGGGAAAGGAGGAATGAACTCTAGAGAGTGAATTTTGGGCTCAGGCTCATCTGTCTCAGCTTCCTCTTCATCAGCCACGAAATTGTTCTGGAAGGGGGCCTGAATCCTTTGGTCATCTCGGTCTCTCTCTTTTTCTTTGCGCATAGTTGGAGGAGAAAAATTGTTCAGTCTTCTGAAACCTCCTCTGTTCTCGTTGTTCTGAGGGCCTTTGTTCATTTGTTTTCTTTCCGTCTTCAATCTTTCCATCTCTTCTTTCAGCACGTTCAACAGCTGGGTCAGCTCGTTTAATTGAGGGTGGGGAACTGATAGGCCGGAGGTGTTGGAGCCAGAAACCGAGGCTTCCGGCATCCCTTTTCTTCTGCTTGCGTCAGGCTGGTTCCTCAATCTATCTGCTGCTAATATATTAGATTCCACTTCTATAGATGCATCTTGCATCTGAGCTAAAGAAGTGGATCTCCTTTCCCTTAACACGAGACATAAATCAGGGTCAAAGGCACTAACATATGAAATTTGAGCAGAGGCTTCTGAGGGCTTTATTTCTGCAGGAATCTTATTATACATCCTATTGAATCTTTTGGAAAAGTCAGAGACTGACTCTCCTTCTTGCTTCTTCAGGGACCCAAACTCAGTCATGTAATATATGTAATCTTTTCTATCCCCCCACTGCCTCAGGAAAACATTATCCAGGGCTTCAATACCAGCAATAGATCCAGGGGCCAGTCCCCTGAACCACTTTCTAACCTCACCATCCAAACTCTGGACAAATACTCTCATCTAGACATCTTCATTCTCAATATTGAGGTTATCCGCATAACTGTAAAAAGAAGCCAAGTGCTCTTCAGCGGTTATGTCTTCCTCACCACTGAACTTAGGCATGTATTTCAAATAGTCTCCAGCAGGGAGAGGATTCGAAGGCTGAGGAAGAATCAAAGGAGCATACCGAGCAGCAACTATGGCATCCATTCTGTTCGGAGGAGGATTAACACTAGCCATGGGGATGTTGAGAGGAGGGGAGCTCGGAGGAGATGGAGTGCGAAGATGCGAGGAGTGAGAAGAGGACCATATGGGGGATGACGGGGAAAACAGAGGAAAGTCTAAGGGACCTGAGTGTACATGTAGATTTCTCTGTGCAGCAGTAGTAATCAAAGGAGGAGTAGTGAAAACTCCTAAGAGGGGAGTGACAAGGATCTCTCCTTCTAATACTAGATCAGGAGGGGAAAACTCAGCAGGAACGCTCCCAAAGTTCAGAAAACGGGAAACTTCGGAGGAAGGATGACTAGGAAACTGAGAATCTGAAAATGGAGTTCTCACAGAAGGGGAGGGCGTATTACCTTTTTCATCGGCAGAAACTTCTTTTGCAGCTCTCTTTCCCTTTCTGCGCACAGCTTCCAAGTCCGCTTCCAGAGTGGCCAAAGGCAAATGTGGATTCGACCTCGTATGTCTGCCTATCGAAGCCACAACTGATAGAAGAGGTTCTCCCCAGCGGAGTCGTCACAGTGGAGTCGCCAGGTGCACAACAACAATCTTGGAGTTCTGATATCTGATGCACCTTCAGAAATCAGTTAGTCGTTGTCGTTCCGCCCAGGGAAAATTTTCAACTTCGTCCCCGGCAACGGCGCCAGAAATGTTGGCGTTCGGAAGTCACTCCTGGATTGCTAGCAGGAGCAGAGCCCGAAGCCCATCAGATTTAATGTCACGGTTTGCTTTTAAAGGGTGATCAGATGGAGGGAAACTCAAAACAATGTCGTATCAACTCAGAAACCGGACCAGGCATGCATGAAAGAGTGAGGTCCTGATAAACTCCAAACAATGATTTGTAGTAAAGGTGAGTAGGTGGAAGACTTACGCAAGAGAGGCGCAATGATCTGTTACAGACATCAGGTATGCAACAGACAGAAGGAGAAATGCATTCCAATGCAAAATCCTTTTACATTCAAATGCAAAAAACCAGAGGGCACGACAACGCCACAACAAATCCTTTATTGCAACAAGTTACACTACTGTGAATCCTTAGGCTACAGACGAAACAAAGATGGAAAAGAAAGAGAACTGTTTGTTATAAACCAAGAAATCTCAAACACAGAGGCATAACCAGGAAACCAGAGTATTTGCTGAAACTCTACAGTCGGGAGCTTAGCTCTACCATTGATCCATACAAAAATGGCGAAAATGCCTACATATACTCAAAACAACAACAACAACAAGACCGAGAAAATGCATTGAATGCTTTGCGTCCGCATGGCTTCTGACACTCTGCAGCCGTAACCTTTGAATAATCGTGCAACTTGTAGCAGACGCGATAAATCTTCTGACAGTTACATCGGCAAATCGACGTGCCTTTAATTAATTGCAGGACATCCCCATTATGGCGGAGACGATATCTAACCACCACCAACCGCTTCAATAACTGCTTCTGGGGATTGATAACGGCCAGACCAACTCAGCATCTTGGGATCGGGGACACCTCTCGCGCTGCCACCTGGGACAACCGAATGGCTTGGGGGATGGATACAAGGGCCAGCGCGGAGGACATGGTGTTTGGCAGGAATGATGACAAGAAGCAAGAGTGGTGGCAGGGAGGGGTGACCGACGATGATCCATAGTGGGAGACAGTCAGGTAGGCGGGGTGAAGACGGGAGAAATGGACTCGCCTTTAGGTGAGAAGCTGATGTGAAGACGGGACGCGTGGCGGGAGATGAGTGGGTGATGAGAAGAAGGGAAGACCACGCGAGCCAGAGGGGAGGTATGAATGAGCGACACGCGGCAGCAGGGACAAGGCGGGCAAAAGGATGACACGGTGGAAGGGGGGCCCATGCGGGTTAAGGACAGGGCGACTGAGAAGGTCAGAGCCACACAAGAGTCGTTGATCCGGATGCCCCGATCGTGGCCGTTGAGAGATGCGCCCC
>ML796051.1:67683-89053 GCA_009831015.1 Picea engelmannii
GAATCAGTAATAGAGAAATTCAATCCTTTTTAGCCATATAATCCAAGTGTTATATCAATATAGCATTATCATCCAATAACTTGAGAGTAGATAAGCAATGAAGAAATGAAAAATCATACACATACACAGTACATTAGTGTTTTACGTGGAAACCCAATGCGGGAGAAAACCACAAAATGATTTTTCTTATATGTCTTGATGAATTACATTCATTGGAAGCACCAAATTCCTTTATTTTCCAGCTACAACTGGAAGGAGGCTCCAACCCGCTAGTTTCTTAGGAGACAACCTGAGGGAAGCTCCAACTCCCCAATTATCTGGCTACAACCAAAAGGAGGCTACAACCCCTTATGTTCTCCAGCTACAACCAGAAGGTGGATACAACCACATGTCCTTGCCCCGTCCAACCGTCATGATGTATAAGTATAATGATGGAACCACTATCACACTATCACTGTGAGATATACTGCTATAAACCTGTACCAATAACCTGAACCATGCATCAACCATTCATCAACTTGTACCTCAACCTGTAATCAACTTGTACCATAAAAAAGTGCATTAACCATGCACCAACCTATACCAACCAACCTGTAATCAACTTGTACCATAAACAAGTGCATCCACCATGCACCAACCTGTACCTCAACCTGTACCATGAACAAGTGCATCAACCATGCGCCAAACCTATACAAATAACCTGTCACAACAACTTGTCCAAACAACCTATCACAACAACCTATCTCATCAATGTTATCAACCAAATCAGATCTATTCACCAAGATAACTCTCAAAGATGTGCATCAACCAAGTATAACACAACAACTCATAATCATCACCAAGATCAATGTGTGTTTCTAATAACACAAGTATGCTACATCATCCGTAAACCATGTGTAAAAAATACTACTAACAAGTGCCTCCAACCATGTACCAATCATGTATAAACTACTCACCAACTATGACTCATCAATGTGTACCAACATCATCAACTCTACACCTCATGTATGTGCCAACTCATCAACTACTTGTCTCAACCATTTACCCGACATGTACCTCAAACAAATGCCCTCATCAATTTCATCATCCAAATCTGATTTGTAACTCTATAATATAAATGGTGTATATGATCACATTCCTGCAAACCTTTCTTAATTTTAACAACAAGAGACTAACATTTTCATCAAACTTTTCTTTAGTCTCACATGCCTAGTTTTGGATTAATCAACAACCCTAAGTTGAAATAATCATAAATTTGTACATGTAATGAATAAAGATCTGAAATTGATAAAAAATCTTCTTTAGTGTGTTTTATGCAATTCCTCCAAGTTTGACTACTTGGAATCTCTCAGAAAAAGAGTTATAGCAAAAATGACACACCTTGTTGAATTCTGTCTTATTCTAGAGAGAAACCTTGTAGACCGTGCCCCACACAGAATATTTATTGAATAGATATGAAAATATTACAAAAAATACTACAAACTATAATCTAACCAAATTTTGTTGTCTTACTCAATTTAGATTTGTTATGAAGAAGTTATGACGTTTTTACCCGAAACACCTGTTTTAGACTAGTTTCAGGACTAGCCACAAGCCCTATTTTCCATGGAGTGTAAATCCAAACATACAAAGACCCACAAGCTTAATTGTTTACCATAGATACTTGTATATGTTTCCGCAATGTAATAGAAATTTCATGGTTTGAGTCATTTTAGAAAAAAAGTTATTACGAAAATGGTGAGATGAATTGTAAATAACATACCTTAGAAAGCATCATCAAAATAATTTATCCTTCCTTGAATTCTAGCCTTCTTTTCTTCACCTTCCCTCATAAATTTGGCATAGATATCGTTTGGTTACCTCAAACACCTATAGGTATTCGATATGTTCAAGTGTTTCTTAAATGAGAGAGCCTTTCCTCTTATTTATACTCTCCAAGTAGCTTCCTTAAAAACATCTTCTAGGTCACTTTGCCCATTTTCCTTATTTTAGGGTTAACCCACTTCTAATTTCTCCATTAAAATTATTATTTAAATAATTTATTTTGTATTCACTTTGAATTATAGAACACTCATCACTTCACTTTATTATTTACCTTCTAAAATCTCTTAAACCACTTTGACTACTTTGACCTTTTGGGGCTTCTAGATGACATAAGAGGGTCCTCCAATTTCGTAAGGCCATAAATCTCAAACCGTGAGGCGTTATGTGACGTTCCACATACCACCAGAAATGGAATGACATGTACCATCCATATATAATAGTATTACCTACAAATATATCAAAAATCATACCATTATCCATCAAACAAACTTGGGTCCATTACCCAAACTTGGGTTCTCCAACTTCTCATGGCCATAACTCTCTAACCATGAGGAGTTATGTGACGTTCCACATACCACCAGAAATGGAATGACAAGGAATATCCATATAATATAGTTTCACTGAAAAATTCACTAACCTTCATCTAATTATTCCACAAATAATCATGGGTTCTCTAACCATACTTCTAGGATAACTCAATTCGCAAAGCGTCTTCCAGTGAGGGATTTCACCATAAAGGGACCACTTTGGAGTTCATCCATTTGTACTTATTATCAACCATGACAAGACAATAATGAGTCATATTTACATCAAACAAAATTGGCTCCATTACCCAAATCTTTGTGCTACTGGAATTCGCTACCGAACTTTCTCCAAGGGTTGACATCAATCTACAATATCACTCTCCAATAGTTGACATCAATTAAAAACAACAATCCATACCAACTATCCATCAAAATAAGCCAACTGTCTGACATATTGGACTTTTGTTAGCTTATTACAAAACTGTACTGAATGTTTAAGACTAATGTTGGATAAGTGCAGGCAATGTCAGATTGTCCTGAACCTGAAGAAGTGCATCTTATTTTCACCCTTTGGAGTGTTTCTAGGGCATATTGCATGTAAGTAGGGGTTGCTGGTAGATCTGTATAAGATTTCCATTATTGTCAATCTACCCCCCCCTGTAATGTCCCCAAGGCTGAGCCCTATTGTAAATCATGTCTATGAAGTAAAAGCTTACATTATGAATTGTAATTATGTTTTATAGGCTGGTGAGCCAAGTTTATATAAGCTGGTGGGCTTATGTGTTATTAGGCCGGAGAGCCTAAGTGTTAAGGCCAGAAGCCTGCTTTTGTGTATGTAATCATGTAGAACATTAATAAAAATATAAACACCACTGCGTGCAGACCGACCACGATGAATGAGTGATGGGGGACTAAGCTTCCACAAAATGGGTAAGGGATTGGGGGCTGGAAGGTGGGAAAGAGAGGCTAAGTGTTAAGCCTAGGGGCTTAAGCCCTTGGGAATAATATTTTAATATTATTCCAAAAGCCATGTGAAATATATACTTTTATCCTAAGTTCTTGGAAAAAGAGGAACACATGCTGATGGAGTGCATGCAGCTTCATGGGTGACATGTGTCAACCCAAGCACATGCAGTTAAAAACTGTAGAAGTCAACCGTGGAGGGGGTTCAGTCATTCTGTCATCCTCCACCTGAGTTCACGGCGATGCTCATCTGAACGTGTTTTGCATCGGTGTCTGCATTTGCTTACTCGCACACTGCGAAGGAAGCCCTGTTGTCTGAACCGTTTGAGTCGGTGTTTGACCTCTGCGTTGATTCCTTGTCACGCACCCTGAAATTAGTGGTAAACCCATGGATTGAGCCATGTCACCTGTGTACCCTATGAGCCTAGCCTATCCTCTCTTTCAGATTTGATTCTATACCCAAACTGTCTTTGGTTGCTACCTTCTGTTTTTCCTAAGTGGAATTGATCAGTTACTGTTGCTATTATCCTCACCTTGCTAGAATTTGGCTGAAATTGGTTGAAGAAGTGGGTTGTCAGGATCGTGGTTGAAAGGCAGGTTGTCAGGCCTGTGATCAACTCTCTTCAGATGAGAGAGTCTGTTGGGAAGTGGTTTTCTCCCAAAGAGAGTCCAGCACCAGCTACAGAGCTCTGAGAATTCTTGATACAGCCTGTTATCGAGACCCCGAGAGGGAGGTGAAGCATCGATGGACTGTTCTTGTGAAGGTGTATACTCCTGGGTGGAAAAAGAATGTGGGGAATGAGAGTCCATGAGTAGTGGGCGTAATAAGGCTCTTGGAGAGAATCCTTCCAGTTATTATGTGCCTTTTTCCCTGTAAACCTCAGCCTAGACTAGGATTCCTTGCCTTGGGTGGAGCTTAGTCATAGCTCGGGGGTGACCCACTACTGAGCATGATGAGTAGTGTGGTCTAAGGCTAGGAGGTTCATGGAAGGCCTGCACGTGGTTGGTGGAATTACCATGGTTTTCAAAGATAAGTATCAACTTATGCTTAATATTATGTTTTGCATGCCTGTGATGCTTATATTTATCATCTATTCTGTTGTGCATATGAATTATTGATAATGCCAGGGATTATTTATGTTAGCAGTAATCTTGTTCTTACTCTGAGTTAAATGTGTTTAATTTGACTTAAATGCATGTTATTAATTAAGTATGAGAATGATGTTGTTTCGCCCAGTAGTGTTTGCCCGACCAATGGTCGGGGGATGTTACAGTTTGGTATCAGAGCCTAGTTTCAACGTTGAGCCTGGATGAGATAGATAAGTGGTCTTTGGACCGAGGTTTTGAGAAGGAAATTGTGTTTGGAGGACTAATTTCAGACCTCATAATGTTTCTGAGTGTCAACGGGCTACTTAACCATGTTACAAAGAACAGGAGGTGTAGCAGTATTATAAAACTGTAGCCGGTGTGGTATATGTCCACAGGGAGAGAGAGAACTCCACACCAGAAGTGTTGGAGCCATAGGATATGTTTGGGAGGAAAGGAGAAACCTCATGACCATCAAATATGGAGAATGTGCACAAGGTTTAAAACCCTTTGGAGTTGCACAGGAGTGTGGAAATTGCGATACGTGAGATCCTGAATTCGTTAGGACCATCCATCGGACAGGACGTGTGGAGAGCGATCAAACTTTCACTGACTCGTGACTTGAAATGGTCTAAGGGTGAGTTCGTGAGAATTCATGAAATGAAAATTCATGATTGGATCACAATCGTCGATCTAAGAGAGATCTGGACCGTTAATTGTCTAGGAAGAAATCGACATTTCGGGAATAGGGAGGACAAAGGTGGAAAATCCTTCGACCTCGTGACACACAAAATCCCAATACACAAAATGCCGATGAGATCTGAGTTGTCAGATCATGGGGAGTCAGGACCATTGGATCAAGTAGATGATAGACCATAATTTCAGAATTTTGGCAAATGAAAGTTCGAGATGTGTGGATGCACAAACTCCTTATGCCCGAAACTCCGAAACGAAAAGTGAAAGTAGTGGGCTTTGACATCGCTAGGAGTGAGGCAGACCTTCCTAAGGACACCATGTGTCACTACCTTGGTGGGTGACAGCTGTGCTGTGGGCCCGGAGGGTAAGGAAATTGAATTTTTGGAAGTCCAGAGTTGGAGAGGGAAGCGAGTGCAAGAACCTCCAGGACCAAAACCCCAAAACCCGAAACCCCGAAGCCCGAAATCCTGAAAACTGAAGTTTCATTTAGAGAGCCTTGTAGCACCTAGAAATTTATCATTTGAGCATGGCCTGTGGACACATGGGTTGGGGACTAAGAAAACAGGGGCTATCACCTGAAAATTACAGAGCCGAGTAGAACTCGAAAAATTTGTGAAGTCGAAACGTTTTCTTATTCGCGTTGGTTTATGATTGTTGTAGTTTAATTAAGGGTTTAAGGCCTAAAAAACTTCAGTTGACTGTACGTTGTGTGTGTAGAGTTCAACGAGTGTCAGGACAGCTGCGAATCGACGCCAAGTATAGAAATAGAAGAGGTGCGGATTGCCTCCAATTTAGAGAACGAAAGAGAAGGAAGGAATGTCAAATTGGGAGTCGAAGGGTCAAACTCTAATGGGCAAGGAAAAGAGATGGATAAGGAAGGAAATATGATGAAAATCATTGAAATATTGCAGAGAGATGCCCAGGCTTGTTGAGCCGATAGCCAAAATCTCATGAGGATCAGAGATCGACAGGGTGAATTCAACTTAAAGATGTTGAAAAACCTGGAAAGAATAGAAAGGAAATTGGAAAAGGAGAGTGACACAAGCAAAACAGGGAGTTGCAGGACCCCTGAGAGAAAAATAAGATCGGGGAGTGGTAGCAGACATCATCGTCACTCCATTAAACATTCTGATAAGGAAGCACACAATAGTTCAAGCCCATCCCCTACCAGAAAACACCGAAGATATGGAGTGGATGAATTGAAAGGGGAGATGAACAAGATTAATCCTTCTACGTTTGATGGAGAACATAAGAAGGAGGAAGATGACTATTTAATTGGGATGGACTGGTTGGACCAGCACCATGCCCTCCTGGACTGTGGTAACAAGGAATTTACATGCCTGGATGAGGAGGGGAATTAGAAAACAGTCCAAGGAATTCCCAGAGATATGGTTGTTAGAGAAATCTCAGCAATGCAACTGAAGAAGTGTTGCATGAAAGGTTGTCAATTGCTTGCAGTCTGTATGGAGGAAGCATCCAGAGATGAATTCTCAAGGGTTGGAGACCATGCGGTACTAACAAAGTTTGAAGATGTATTTCAGGAGCTACCTAGACTACCTCCGAAGAGAGATATCGATTTCTCTATAAATTTGATGCCTGTAGCAACTCCAGTGTCGAAAGCTCCTTATAGAATGAGTACGCCAGAGCTAAAAGAGTTGCAATTGCAACTTGAAGAGATTCTAAAGAAGGGGTACATTCACCCAAGCATGTCACCTTGGGGTGCCCCGATCCTGTTTGTGAAGAAGAAGGATGGGACGTTGAGGCTGTGCATTGATTTCATACAGTTGAACAAAGTACTGTAAAAAAAAAGTATCCTCTATCGAGGATCAATGATCTTTTCGATCAGTTGAAAGGAGCGAAAATATTTTCAAAGATAGATCTCAGATTGGGGTATCACCAGGTAAGAATAAAGGATGAAGACATAAAAAATACCACATTTAGAAAAAGGTATGGTCATTATGAGTTCACAGTGGTACCATTTGGGCTATCGAACACACCTGTTGTTTTTATGTGCTTGATGAATGGTGTATTCAAGGAATATCTAGACAAGTTTCTCATAGTTTTCCTGGATGACATTTTGGTGTATTCCAAGTCAGAGGAAGAGCATGAAAAACACCTGAGGATGGTGCTGCAAGTGTTGAGAGAACACCAACTATATGCCAAGTTGAGAAAATGCTCGTTTTATCAAAGGCATATCCATTACTTGGGGCACATTATTTTAGAAGAAGGGATTGTCGTGGATCCTGAGAAGGTTGAGGCCATCAGAGAATGGTCAGCACCAAGAAATGTGGTGGAAGTTAGATCCTTTATGGGTCTAGTGGGCTATTACAAAAGGTTTATCTTAGGGTTCTCAAAGATAGCTCACCCTATCACTTCCTTGCAAAGGAAGGAGGAAAAGTTTCAGTGGACTAAAGAGTGTGAGAAAAGTTTCCAGCTATTGAAGTAGTTTTTAACCAGCGCTCCAATCTTGAGGATTGCAGATCCAAATGTGGATTTCGTGGTGTGCACAGATGCGTCATGTAAAGAAGGGTTGGGAGGATTTCTCAGTCATAATGGATTTGTAATATGTTATGAGTCCAAGAAGATGAAAGAGCACGAAAAGAATTATGCCACTCACGATTTGGAGCTGGCAGCAATCATTCACACTCTGAGGAAATGGAGACATTACCTCATGGGAAGGAGGTTTGAACTCAGGACAGACCATAATAGTCTAAAATATTTGTTTGATCAGCCAACCTTAAATGCCAGACAAAGTAGGTGGATAGAATTTTTGTGTCAGTACGACTTTGAGATCAAGCATATCAAAGGAAAGGAGAATAAAGTGGTTGATGCACTCAGTAGGAGGGTGCATGAATTACATGCTACAACCATTAGTATGTATCAGAATGGTATTAAAAGCATAATTATGGAGGTTGCAAATGTAGACATGCAATATAGAGAATTGGTAGCCAAGCTACAATAGGGTAAGATGCCACAGAAGATGGAAATTTATAAATTGGAAACAGATGGAATACTGTTGTACAAGAACAAAATTTTTGTACCCAATGTTCAGTGCTTGAAACAGATGATTTTGCAGAAGATGCATAATGTGACTTATGCAGGGCACCCTGGATATCAGAAAATAGTAGCAATGGTCAAGATCCATTACTTTTGGCCAGGTATGAAGAGAGAGATTGCTGAATACATCGCTAGATGTATGGAGTGCCAGAAAGTTAAAGCTGAGCATAGGCACCCAACAAGGTTGTTGCAACCTTTACCCATTCCTGAGTGGAAGTGGGAAGTAGTAACGATGGATTTTATTACAGGATTGCTCAGAACAAGCAAGCTCCATGATTCAATCATGGTGGTGGTGGACAAGCTGAAAAAAGCTACCCATTTTATTCCACTAAAAACTGCTCACAAGGCAGCAGATGTCGTTGATATTTTCATAAAGGAAGTGGCACGATTGCATGGAATTCCTAAAGTGATTGTGTCCAACAGAGACCCAAAATTCACCTCGAATTTATGGAAAGGATTGTTCAAAGGAATCGGAACGAATCTGAACTTTAGTACAACTTATCATCATGAGTCTGATGGACAGACAAAGAGGGTGAACAGATTAATACAAGACATAGTGAGAATGTATGTGATGGACAAACCATCAAGATGGGAAGACTACCTACACTTGGTAGAATTCACCTACAACAATGGGTATCATGCATCGTTAAATATAATCCCATTTGAAGCACTTTATGGAAGAAAGTGCAATACTCCAGTGAGATGGGATAATCCAGCTGATAGAGCAGCAGTTGGGCCAGAGTTGCTCAAGGAGATGGAGGACCAAATGATAAAAATTAAGCAGAATTTGAAAGATGCCCAGGATAGGAAGAAAATTTATGCTGATAAGAATAGAACCCATAGAGAGTTCAAAGTGGGTGATCATGTTTTCCTGAAAGTGAAAGCTAACAGGAGTTCCCTGAAGCTAGGAAGTTGCACCAAGTTGGCAGCCAGATTTTGTGGGCCATTTGAAATCCTGGAAAAGATTGTGCCAGTTGCATATATGCTTGCATTACTTGCATCTATGACTATACATAATGTGTTTCATGTTTCATTTCTTAAGAAATATATACCAGATGCTAATCATGCTATCGATTGGAATGTGATTCAGGTGGAACAAGAAGGTGTCCTACAAGTGCATCCGGTGCGCATATTGGATAGGAAAAACAAATAGTTCTGGAATCGAGCTATAGGGATTGTAAAGGTCCAGTGGACCTGGTACGGTCCTGAGGACGTGACATGGGAGCATGAAGATGTTATGCGGATAGAGTACCTGCATCTTTTTGAAAATTTTGAAAATCTTGCAGATGTAGTGTAAAGTTGCACTGAGTGCAGTGCAAAAATAAGGGGAGGGGATTGTAATGTCCCCAAGGCCAAGCCCTGTTGTAAATCATGTCTATGAAGTATAAAGCTTACATTATGAATTGTAATTATGTTTTATAGGTTGGTGAGCCAAGTTTATATAAGTTGGTGGGCTTATGTGTTATTAGGCCAAAGAGCCTAAGTGTTAAGGCCAGGAGCCTGCTTTTGTGTATGTAATCATGTAGAACATTAATAAAAATATGAACACCGCTACATGCAGACCAACCACGATGAATGAGTGATGGGGGAATAAGATTCCACATAATGGGTAAGGTATTGGGGGCTGGAAGGTGGAAAAGAGAGGCTAAGTAAGCCTAGGGGCTTAATTAAGCCCTTGGGAATAATATTTTAATATTATTCCAAAATCCATGTGAAATATATACTTTTATCCTAAGTTCCTAGAAAAAGAGGAACACATGCTGATGGAGTGCATGCAGCTTCATGGGTGACATGTGTCAACCCAGGCACATGCAGTTAAAAACTACATAAGTCAGTCATGGAGGGGTTTCGGTCATTATGTTATCCTCCACCCGAGTTCACGATGGTGCTCATCTGAATGCATTTTGCATTGGCGTCTGCATTTTCTTACCCACGCACTGCGAAGGAAACCCTGTCGTCTTAACCATTTGAGTCGGTGTTTGACCTCTGCGTTGATTCCTTGTCACGCACCCTAAAATCAGTGGTAAACCCGTGGATTGAGCCATGTCACCTGTGTACCCTGTGAGCCCAGCCTATTCACTCTTTCAGAGTTGATTCCGTACCCGAACTATCTTTGGTTGTTGCCTTCTGTTTTTCCTGAGTGGAATTGACCAGTTACTGTTTCTTTTATCCTCACCTTGCTGGAATTGGGCTGAAACTGGTTGAAGAAGTGGGTTGTCAGGCCCATGGTTGAAAGGCAGGTTGTCAGGCCTATGAGAATCTCTCTCCAGTGGAGAGATTCTGTTGGGAAGTGGTTTTATCCCAGAGAGAGTCCAACACCAACTACAGAGTTCTGAGAATTCTTGATCCGGCCTGTTGTCGAGACCTAGAGAGGGAGGTGAAGCACCGATGGAATGTGCTTGTGAAGTTGTATACTCTTAGGTGGAACAAGCATGTGGGGAATGACAGTCCGTGAGTAGTGGGCGTAAGAAGGCTCCTGGAGAGAATCCTTCCCGTTATTTTGTGTTGTTTTCCTTGTAACCTCAGCCTAGACTAGGATTCCTTGCCTTGGGTGGAGCTTAGTCCCAGCTCGGGGGTGACCCATTGTTGAGCGTGATGAGCAGTGTGGTCTAAGGCTGGGAGGTTTGTAGAATGCCTGCACATGGTTGGTGGAATTACCACGGTTTTCAAAGATAAGTATCAGCTTATGCTTAATATTATGTTTTGCATGCACGTGATGCTTATATGTATCATGTATTTTGTTGTGCATATGAATTATTGATAATGCTAGGGATTATTTATGTTACCAGAAATCTTGTTCTTACTCTGAGTTAAATGTGTTTAATTTGACTTAAATGCATGTTATTAATTAAGTATGAGAATGATGTTGTTCCGCCCAGTAGCGTTTGCCCAGCCAGTGGCCGGGGGATGTTACACCCTCTACCTCAGTCAGACAACTGCACACTACGCCGGGACATACTAGATACTACAAAAAATTCATTAAGGGCTATACACAAATTAAAACACCTATGGAGAATTTATTAAAGAAATATTGTCAGTTTCAATGGATAGAAGAATGTCAACAGAGCTTCAACACACTAAAACACAAAAATGGTTTCTGCGCCTATTCTATTTTTCCCATATTGAAGCAAGGAATTTCACATGCATGTCGATGCTTCATCTATTGCACTAGGAGCAGTGTTAGCACAACCAGGAGTAAGAGATATTGACCATCTGTTCACCTTTTCTAGCAGGAATCTATCTATAGATGATATAAACTACACTACCACTGAGAGAGAAGGTTTAGCCATGGTGTACGTGCTACAGAAGTTTCGACACTACTTGTTGGGAGGACATTTTAAGATGTTCACTGATCACTCTGCATTGAAATACCTAGTCAACAAACCAATGTTGGGGGGAAGGATATGCAGATGGTTACTGTTATTCCAGGAATATGATTTTGAAATAGTAGTCAAGCCAGGGAGAATGAACAAGGGGCCTGACCACTTGTCTATGTTGGAGCATGGAGAGGAACCTACTAGTTTGGAGGATACACTACCAGATGCATAGTTGCAGGCCATCAGAAGGGTTGATGATCACTTCGTCGAGATATTCCAGTTCCTATCAACAGGAATGGCACCTCGCGAATATACAATCATCCAAAAGAAACAACAGGTAGTTCGTGCTACCGATTTCTCACTTATAGCTGGAAAACTATACAATATGGGACTTAATGAGATATTGAGGAGATGTGTTATGGAGGTAGAAAGACCACTGATTCTGGCAGAAGCACATGAAGGCATTTCATGTGGACACTACATAGGAAAATAAACAATGTAAAAGGTTCTTAGAGCTGGCCTCTGGTGGCCTACTTTACATAAAGATGCTAAGGAATATTATAAAGCCTGCGATGTATGCCAAAGAGTTGGGAAAAATTCCCTAAGAGATGAAATGCCTTTATCACCGCAACTAACTTTACAGGAATTTGAGAAATGGGCCATTGAATTTGTGGGACCTATCAACCCACCAAGGAAGAATACAAGAGTCAGATGCATCATCACTGTGACAGAGTATTTGACCAAATGGGCAGAAGCAAGAGCAGTTAAGGACTGTAGTGCAACTACAACTGCATGATTTATATTTGATGTTATCATAACCTGGTTTCGATTCCCAAAGACCCTAATGAGTGATCAAGGTACACACTTTATTAATAAGACTATCGAAGCTTTGACTCAGGAATTTGAATTCCACCATTAGAAGAGTACTCTCTAGCATCCACAAGTGGATGGGACGGTCAAATCTTTCAACAATATCTTGGAGATAGTGCTGACAAAGGTTTGCAGTGTGAGTAGGGACGACTGGGATTTGAGAGTACCAACAGTGCTATGGGCTTATAGAACTACTTCCAATAAGTTGACAATGCAGACTCCCTTTAAGTTGGTTTATGGTCTAGAAGCAGTTGTCCATATGGAATATTTGGTTCCTAGTCTCAGAATTGCAACATTCACAGATATGGATGACACTGGCACTGTTCAAGAGAGGCTTGCACAGTTGGTAGAACTAGAAGAAGACCGATTTATTGCAGGATTTGATCAGCAGATACAGAAGGAACAAGAAAAGGCCTACCATGACAGCCATATCAATAAGAAATCCTTTAAGCAAGGAGTTCAAGTATTGGTATACGACAATAAGTTCATGAAGCATCCAGGGAAGTTCAGAAAACATTGGCTTGGGCAATTTGAGGTCGCATATGTTACAGAAGGAGGAGATGAGCAATTAAAGAAACTGAATGGAGAGTGGAAGGAAGGTTTAGTGAATGGGAGCTAGTTGAAATTGTACTATGACAACCAACTGCCTCATAGCTCTAAGTAAAAGTAGAAGAAGACAGGTCTAGGTACCAGGTGAAGTTGAAACTGGGTACCATACATAGAAAATATAGTCTACACAAGGAAGGGAGGGATAAAGAAGAAAGCATAGGATGCTCTATGCAGTTGGAAGATGAAGAAAAATGGAAGGTTCGGATCTGAAGTGCCTCAGGATGAGTCACATGTGAGTGTTGGGGCTTGTTGGCCCTTGGTAATGGAAGAAAGTGAAGGTTGAGGAAGAAGCATGAAGTGCAAACTGCGCAGAAGACAAGTTGACTGAGATTGGGTCGAAGTGGCCAAAAGAGCAGAAAAGATAGAGAGAAGTAAGAGAAATCAAGTCATTGGATGGGGAGATCGAGGAAGATAGATCAATAAGGAAGATGGATCGTGGACAACTCAGCAAGTGAAAAAATCCACCAATGGATTCTTTGGAGCACCTTGTAGGAAAGTAGGAAAGACAGGTTGGCAAAGCCCTGAAAATGCGGGTCAAGTTGACCTGGGGTTTTAGACACCTAGGGTTTTGGTATTTAGGGTTTTGACACCTAGGTTTCGGCCTAAGGTTGTCCAAGATTCATTGTAATGTATAAATAAAGGTCAAGAGGACCTGGGATGGGTTCGATTATGTTATGATGGGTGATTGTTGCTATTTTTGAGAGAGAAGTATTGTGTTGTGAGAGCAGTCTGTGTTGTAAGATCTTCAGCTAGGTACGAAGATCAACCCTGTAGTTGGTTGCGCAGGGAGGGGAGAGAAGACGAAAAAGAAAGAGAGATCTGCAAGCTAAGAGCGCAGATAAAACTGTATGTTTTCATATAATATCAAGAAACGCAGTTCTATGGATGTAGCCCTAGGGAGAGGGTGAACCACATATATCTTGTTTTTTGTGTGATTGATGCTTTGTTCTTCTTCTTTCTATTATATTGTTATTACATCATTGTGTTAGATTTGAGATATAGTTCGTGCAGTAGGATTAAGGATGATAAAGAATAACCAAGTTGTTGTGTGTTGTTGTCTTGAACCCACCTTGCATTTCCCCTGGTTGTAGATACCTGTGTCATGCAACCCCCTATTTCTACTTCGGGTGAGACTGCATCTACTTCGCAGGTGTTGTTGAAAGGGCCAATAGTTAGGGCTTGTTGGTGCACTGTTAGAGATGAACCTTGGATCTGCCCCTGTGCCAACAAAAACATTCTCATAAGCTCTCAATCTTAGGTGTTTAACAAAGCATTCACCTTTGATCTATTTTATTATCAGTTCAGAGTCACCATGAATTGAAATTCTCTTGGCACCAAGCTTCTTTAAAAGTTGTAACCCTAACATTAAGGCTTCATATTCAACTATATTGTTGGTACATTGGAAGTTTAGCTTATAGGAATGTCCTTCTGAGTGGTTGTTTTTTGAATTTGAGACCCATACACCTGCTCCTCACCCTTCCTTACTAACAACCCCATCAAAATCTAAGCTCCACAGAGGTTCATTTTGTTTATCAGGTTCCACCATAACTGTTTTGTCTTCTTCAAAAACTGTTTTGTCTTCTTCAATGTCATAAACATCATTTTCTAAATTGGCAATTTGTTTTCCTATGTCTCCATCGTTGTACAAAATAAAAGAATCAAGTTTTGAATGAACATAATATAAGGGATAATTGTGTGGTTTATCCTGACTACTGATCATGTATTTCATCATTGTTTCCATATATAATCTCCTATGTTGACCAAACAATGGAATGGTAGCATAAGTCATGTCTAGTTGAAGAGTTCCTTGTAACTTAGCTTAGTAACATGCCAATTTAGGAGGTATATCAGCAACAACTATGTCCATTACCAAGCTCGTGGTTGGTATTTGTGCTAAAGTAACACACTAATCTTTAATGAGAGCTATGCATTTTACTTTACTTGAATCAAAGGAATATAAATATTTGTATGGTCTAGTGATATCAAGTCCTAATTTTTCCATAACAACTTTAGGGATAAGGTTGTCGGAAGCACCAGAGTCAAGCATGGCTTTGTGCAAATTTTTGTCATGAATGTTTAAACTGATGTAGAATGGGGGTATAGTTCCATTTTCAGGTTTTCCATCGACTTCAGGCCCAAATAATAGTTATGGTTGATCATCAACAAAATTTATTGTGTATGCACCTTCCTCTATATTCAGATATTTTATCACTTGTGATCTAAATGCATTCTTATTCATGAGATCTGTTAGAGGAATATGTATCTTGAGTTTTCCTAATTCATTTTCAAAGTTGAATGATGTTTGAGTTTTATTTGGGTTAGGAAAATCTTGTGTCTCACCAACGTCCTTCTGTGAAATATCTTTGGATTGGCTGGTAGAGGCAATATCAGTTTGAGTTGTTTTTGAGATAATATAAAAAAAAAATCTGGTTGGAACTTATGTGTTCTTTTTAGGAGGAATGTCAGGAATTTTCTTAGCAGATGTGTCAGCTATCTTTTTAGTGGAATTATCAGAAGTTTTCTTGGTAGGATTATCAATTGACTTCTTAATCCTTAGACTATATTTCCTATGGACCTCCATAATTGCATTTTCAAAACCTTGTTTATAATCTTCTAAGTCCTCATGATCAATTTTAGTTTGTGAAAGTAGGAAAAAATCATGTTCTTCTTGAGTGAGAAATACATAATCATTATCATTTATTCCCATCAAATTGATATGAACATCATCAAGGTCTTGAACTATTTCTTCCCCTTCATCAACACAATTTTCTTGAAAAGGAGGCCTGATCTTTTGATATGGACCTCTTTGTTCTCTTTGTTCTCTGTATCTGATTTGGGGTTGGTTTCTCCTAAAATTAGGATTTTTGATTTGGGGGCAAGGTTGATTTTCTCTAGGAGGAGTCATGTCAGCAATGTCTAACCTGTCCACCATCCTTTCCATGGTTCTAACTAAAGAGTCTATTTTTTCATCAGCAGAAGAGGTAGATGGTTCTTCTTTTATAGTAATTATTCTTTTCTATGTTCTAATTATAGCTCTCTTAGCTAACATATTGGTCTCTACACTCATAGCATCTCTCTGAATTTCTTCCAAGGTTGCATGATTTATTTCTCTCAATTGATAAGACATGTCAGCATCAAAGCCATCAGGGAATTTAATCAAAGCTAAACCTTAAGGGGGTTTAATGTTTGTTGAAATTGCATTTTAAATGTTGTTAAATCTGGTGAAATAATCATGCACACTTTCCCTAGGGGATCTTTTAATACTTTTATATTCAAATGAAATCTGAAGTGGATTTTTCTTAACTTCCCCATCTATTGAGGAATGATTGGTGAAAAGTAGTATTGTCATTTAGACTAGCAACTAGTAAGGCTTTGAACTATTTCCTAATTTGTCCATTTAATCTTTGGGAAAATAATCTCATTTTGACATCTTCCTCATCTACTTCTTGTAGGTCAAAAAAGTCAGTCATCTTATCAACATGTTATTTTGCAGTCATGGTTCCGGTACCATCAAACTGAGGAATCCTAGTTTGATAGTCTTGTGGCATATTATGTAAAGGAGAAACCAAAATGAGGGGATCATATCGTGCTGCCATGATTGGTATAGGAGGATGGATAACAAATGAACTTGTGGAAGGTGTAGATGTGGGAACCCTTATAATAGGATGGATCACTGTCTGTGAAGTTATTAGAGAAGTAGTGGAAAATATAGAAGAAGCAAGACTGGTAGATGTAGGATGAATCAATTGAGAATTTATAGATGATGTGGAAATGGTTAGGGAAAAAAGTTCAACAGATTGTTGAATATAGGCTTCATGTAAAGATTGATGAAAGTCTGATGCTAGATCTTGTAACTTTTCAAAAATTTGGAGGATTTGTTGACCAAGATCTGATTCAAGAGATTGTCTTTCATGTGTGTCAGGTTTTAAAGTAGCTTGATCTAATACTATTTCATCCACAAAACTCTCAGACTTAGTTCTGAATAGACTATGCTCAAAAGGTAGATCAAACTGAATATCCTGGATTGTGACAAATTTCTCGGTGAGAGAGGTTGCCCTAGGAGGGGGACTATTGCTCCCTTAACTTTCTGCTAAACTTCTTTTCCTAATCAATTTTTCAGGGTCATCTACAACTTTTACAGGTTCTGGTTCAGGATAAGATATGGTGTGAATTCTTTTTGGAGCCACAACTACAAATTTAAAAACACTACTTAATTATTTAAAAAGTTTTACAACCTATGAAAATTTATTTCTTAAAGACTTGAATCCTTGATTTTCCAGAAATAAAGTTTTCTTACTAGGGAAAAGACTATGTAGAAGTTGAAAATTTGTTCTTCCCCAGTATGGCCGTCACTATGTTATCACTCTGTAATTTCTAGAGGTTGTAATAGAAAGGACAAAGGTAACCACAAAACCACTTTGGAAGCTGAGATCTATCCCTACCAGCTTCAGAGAGGGATCTCTCTGTGAGATTTAGATTTGTTTGGATTAGAATATTAGGCTAGTTATGATAGTTCAGGATTTGTTTGTTTGTTTGAAATATTTGGTCGATTAAATGCTTAAATACAATTGGCCTATGGGGTTTGTCTCTTAAAATAAGGATCTATTTCAACTTTTATTAGGTTTCTTCACAGGGAAAGGTAGTTAAACTATTTGGATCTTGTAAATTTAGATGAAGTGAATAGGAAGAAATGAGAGGATTTCCATCAATTAAAAGAGAAATTAAGAATTATTTTTACTTAATTTCAGTTGAAAACATAGAAATTATTCAAAGCTAGAAACATAGTATATTGAAATAAGTTATGTTCATTAACCTTCTTTTGAATAATTAGTATTAGAAACAAATAAAATGATAACAGAGAAAATAAAACACAAACGAAGGTAGATGTACTTCACCAATAGTTTGACACGAGAATCATGTGAAAGATCATTTTTTATTACTAAGCAATCCTCTTGAAAATACAAGATAGCTTTCTTGGATGCAAAAATCAACCTTGAATACTTTGAAATGAGAAGTATTTATACATTTATTTACAAAATATCCTATCATAAATGATCATGATATATTTTAGGAATATCTAAACTAACTATATCTCTAATAACAAAGTATAGGAATCTTTAGATCTGCTCAGATTTCTGGTGTTGATTTGATGGAAGTTGTTGATGATTTGTCCCTTTGACTTATGCTTAGTTATTGGTCCTTGCTGGCTTAAAAATATAACTCCTTTTTACTCAAGAAAAACACACAACTTGTCCCACCTCTTTTTACTTGGGATTGACATTTTGAGTAATTTCCTGTATATTTCATCCATCTTTGTGTATTTAGCAAAAGTGGGTTTAGTGATAAAAATGCGTTTGGTCTCAAATTTTGAATTTTCTTTTGCCACTGTCTTTAATTTATGGTTATAGTCAGGCAAGGTGATTAACTTGTCATTTAACACTAACAAACCAGGTAGTCCTTTCTTGTTTATCACCTCGAACTTGTTGAAGAACCTCTGCACACCTATGTGCATAACCTGAGGTTTTTCTTCCAATTGCAATATGAGGCCTTTCTTAGTTAGAACCATTTTTTTATTTCTAGGATAGTTTCATTTTTGTCTTCTATATCTAGCTCCTCTAACTCATGTTTGTTTTTAGAGTTTAGAAAGTTGATGAGATCAATGGCTTCTGTTGGATTTTCTCCCAAATATTCCTTAATAATTTCAATGGATCCTCTAGCTTTCTAAATTAACTCATGTTGTTCAAAGATGATCTATATAGAAGGCCAAATATCTATCATGGATTTTTTGATGTCTATCCATATATTTTCCTTAGATTGGGATAATGTATTTTCCATGACTGTTTCATTTCCTAACTATTGTAATCATTGGCTTAGCCTCTGAGATTTATGTATTTCTTCTTGATGACAAGTCTCAATCCTTGATTTCTCTTCCTGTAATGAATTTACTTCTTCATGTAACTTTCCGATTTCTACTCCTTGTATGGACATGTCCTCCATAGATTTCATCAATTTATCTGAGGCATCTGAAGTTTGTGTCGGGGTTGATGTTGATGTATAAACTTTTGTTGTTGTTATCCTTGTAATGGGCACTGCATCTAATGGAACCATGGCCAACTGTGCATTCTTCTCTTTTTCCTTAATCAACTTGTCCATATCTGCTTCCATTTCCCTAATCTATGCATTTTGCTCCATAATAAATTTGAGCATTTCTTCTTTTTGGATTTTTGTCTCAGCTACCTTTTTAGTTTGTGAATCCTCTATTTCTGGAAGTTTCAATTGTTTCTTGAGTGATTCTATATCAGCATTATTCTTCTTTATCAACTCTTATGTTGCTTCGACATTAGTTGGGTCATATCCAATATTGAGAACTAATTATTCTAATGATTTTATCTTATTATCCTTGGCCAAAGAAGAGATCTTTTCAATCTTCAATTGAGATTGGATATTAGTCAGTGATACCTATAATGTGGAAGTTGTCATTGAAGTGTTTTTCAGGGTTGAAAAAATCATCTCCCATGTATGTATGTGCATATCCATCTAATCAACAGGATGGGCATGATTTATATCAAATTCAAATTAAGTCTTCTTGTAATCAGCTGATGTATTTGGATAGGGGACCTGTGCCTGTAAGAATTCCATTTGCATTCTTCCCTTCTCTATGTCAAAATATGACAAAAGTCTGTGTTGAGTAGTAGACGTTTGTTTCCAAAATTGAGTATAAGTATTGATGTTGAGAAGTTCATTGTTTTGCTTAATTTCCTTATACTTTTCAAAAATATTTGACTCCTTTTCTCCCTGAATTGATTCAGATGTTATAGTTGTGTCTAGATTTCTTTGTGAAGCCGGTGATGATGGAGATCCTGCAAACAAACTGTCTGATTTTTCTGAAGAGAGTGGGTCTTCGAAGATTATTGTAGACTACATTTATCCCTCTTTAAGAAAACTTGTTGTATGAATGGTTTTAGTCCTCTTCGTATATAATACTTTAAAATCATCTGCTGAGACCTTTGTGACTGAAGGAGAGTCTTCATTCCTTGGTATTTTCTCTACTTGTTTATGAGGTGTGATGGTTTGTGAAGTGGTCATAGACACAGGTTTCTCTTCTACTTCTTGCAAAGCGTTCTCTTCCCACTCATCCTGGTTCATATATCTTTCAATTTCTGGCCTTTGTGTATGCACATAGGGAGTGGTCTTATGTTTGGTCCTCAACTTAGAAATGATGCCAAATGGGTCATATGATGAAGCTCAGAGGAAATTTCATTTATTTTAAGAGGATGTCTTCTTCTTCACATGTTGATCTGTTGTTGCAAATTAAAGGTCATATCTGAGTTTTGATTCTGAATTGAGATTTCTTTTTAGCTACTACAAAATGGATTTGATCTGAATTTATCATCTTCCTTATGTACTCCAATGCAAAAATCCTCATTGGGAGGTATTTAGGCAACCTGTATGGTGGCATCTCACATTCATACACCCTTATTTATGTATAATTATGGTATAAATACCAGTCACCTGTCTTGTCTTGATCAGTTAGATGTAAAACCTTCTGAATTTATTCACTAACCCTGGTTTTTGTACTTCTACTCAATAAACAAGTAGATGGATAGATGAACTAATCAATGAAATCTTTGAAATTGTACTTTGTTGATTTCTTTCTCGGCAATGAAGTCCAAAAGGTGATTGACTGTGGGCTTCCTTATTCATTTAGCTTCTGGAGTGTGAAAGGAAACATGTTTGCTTGATAGAATATGAACATATAAACCAGAATTGAAGAATATTTGAACATTCCTTTAGTTGGAAACTTAAGAAATTGTTCATGAATGTTGTCAGCCAAGAATTGACTGAAATTGAACTTCATAGAAACCTTTTCTTTTGTAGAGAAAATGGACAGAAAACCTAAAATAGGTTCATCTACCCGTTCATCGAAATAATACCCTAACAAACATGAGAGCATTGAGATAATCTGAGTAGCTTTCTCAGGGAAAATAAAAGAGGGGTATGGTGGATTTTTCTTAGGAATTTGGGCATCTTCAAGGAGGAGAATTTCAATAATTTGGGCTCTTTGGGGAAAGGTCAATTTCTGATATAATTCATTTAGGGATTCGACAAAGAAAGGGGTAGAGGAGTTATTTTGAGGGATCTTGTTAAGAACCAAATAATGAATACAAAATCACCACAATAGATATACAAGAACAATATGAAAAATCTCCTTTATTACCATCAAACCCTTGAGGTAGGGCAACACCATACAATGGATCATATTATGGAAGGGATCCTCTCTTGTTCACTTGCCTCTTCGAGGGGGCATCCTCCTATTGAGCTACCGCTCCAAATACAATATTTCTCTTCATGTCTCATTACATTGCTTGAATCCCTTTATATAGTGCTACCATCACCTAAGAACATTCTAGAGGAGGAATCTTC
>ML796051.1:173458-195252 GCA_009831015.1 Picea engelmannii
TCCATATTTACTTCTTATCAAAAATGACAAAACAATAATGAGTCATATTTACATCAAACAATATTGGGTCCATTACCCAAACCTTTGTGCTACGGGTCTTTCTTCAAGGGTTGACATCAATGACAACCAACCTTAATCAACAAAATTGTTATTCCATTGAGAAAACATATCCAAGTATCTGTGGTAAACAATTTAGCTTGCGGGTCATTGTATTTTGGGAGTTACACTCCATGGAAAATAGGGTTTGTGGCTAGTCCAGAAACTAGTAAAAAACAAGTGTTTCGGGTAAAAACATCATAACTTTTAAATAACAAATCCAAATTCAGTGAGACCAAGTGTTTTGGTTGGGGTACAGTCTATAGTATGTTGTGTAACTGTTTCATATGAATTCAAAAAATATTTCGTGTGGGGCATGATATACAAGGTCACTCTCTAGAATAAGCCATAATTCAACAATGTATGCCATTTTTTCTATAACTCCTTTTATGAGAGGCTACAAGTATTGACACCTGAAGGAATTGCATAAAACACATTGAAGAACATTGTGTATCAGTTTTAGATATTTATACATTACAGGTACAAATTTATGATTACTTCAAGTTAGGGTTGTTGACTAATCCAAAACTAGGCATGTGAGACTAAAGAAAAGTTTGATGAAAATGCTAGTCTCTTGTTATTAAAGTCAAGGAAGGTTTGCAAGAATGTGATCATATACACTAGGTCTATTATAGAGCTACAAATCAGATTTGGATGATGAAATTGATGAGGGATTTTGGTTGAGGTATATGTTGAGTACATGGTTGAGACAAGTAGTTGATGAGTTGGCACATACATGAGGTGTATAGTTGATGATGTTGGTACATATTGATGATTCGTAGTTGATGAGTAGTTGACACATTATTGGTACATACTTGGTGCATGGTTGATGCACTTGTTTATGGTACAAGTCGATTACAGGTTGATGCATGGTTCAGATTTATTGGTACATGTTTACAACGATATATCTCACAGTGATAGTCTGATAGTGGTTCCATCACTTTACTTCTACTTCAGGGCGGTTAGACGTTGCAAGGACATGTGGTTGTAGCCGAAGAACATAGGGGGTTGTAGCCTCCTTTTGGTTGTATCTAGACTTGGGGAGTTGGAGCTTCCTTCAGGTTGTAGTCTGAGAAACTTGGGGGTTGGAGCCTCCTTCCAGTTGCAACTGTAAACCAAAGGAAGTTGGTGCTTCCAATGAATGTAATTCTTCAAGACATATAAGAAAAAACATTATGTGGTTTTCTACCGCTTTGGGTTTCCATGTAAAACACTGGTGTACTATGTATGTGTATGATTGTTCATTTGTTCATTGCTCATTATTGGATGATAATTCTACATTGACATAACACTTCGATTATTTGGTTAAAAATGATTAAATTTCTCTATTACTGATTCACCCCCCCTCTTAGTAATCCAACAATTGGTATCAGAGTGGGTTCCTTCAGAAATTAGTTTAACCAATGAAAGGTAGATCATGGAAAGAAACAACTTGTATACATATGGAATACCACAGTTTGATGGAAAAAAAATATGCTTTTTGGAGCATAAGGATGAAGACATATATGAAGGCATAGGGATTTGAAATTTGACAATCAATTGTAGATGGATACACAACACCAATAGTTCCACCGACAAATGACAAAGTTGTGAAACTCAGTCAGAATAATTCCAAAGAAACAAATGCACTTCTGAAAGATCTCAGTGAAACGATATTCACTAAAGTTGCACATTGTAAATCCGCTAAAGAGATTTGGGACAAGCTTCGAAATATTTATGAAGGAGATACAAAAGTCAAAGAAGCAAAGCTTCAAACTTACAGGGGTTAGTTCGAACAACTAAAAATGAAGGAAGATGAGAATATTGCAGCCTACTTCTTACGAGTTGATGAAACAGTGAATGCAATCATAGGATTAGGAGAAGAAATCGAAAAATCTGTAATTGTTAAAAAGGTACTAAGATCTCTTCCTATGAGATTTAACCCTAAGATATCATCACTAGAAGAAAGCTCAGATCTAAACTCAATAAGCATGGATGAACTACATGGAATCTTCACAGCATATGAAATGAGAACTGAACAGGAAAATCCAGATGTAAAAAAAGCAGCCTTCAAAGCATCCAAAATATCAAAGAAAAATAAAGAGCAACAAGAACAATATAGCAACAACAATGACATCCCGGAAGATGATGACGAAGTGGCCAACTTCGTCAAAATACTGAACAAGGGAACCGACAATAGGTATAGAGGTAATTTTCCTTTAATTTGTTTTAATTGTGATGGTATTGGTCATTTTGGTAACAAATGTCTTCATAAGAAAAATATAAATGATGAAGGTTACTCAAAAGACAAACAAACATATAAAGGAAAAATAACTACAAAGAAAAATTTCAAAAAAAGCTTATGCACCAAAGAAGACATCTCATCATCAGATGAAGATGAAGCCAGTGACAGTGAGACATGAAGAGTTCTATTCATAGCAGTAGAAGACTCTAATGAAGAAGAATCTGAAGAAGACTATGAAGAAGCCAAATAAGAATATGAATAAGTCAAAGAAGAAATTGAAGAGACAGAATTTGACTTTCGATAAGAATTAATGTGTGCCATAGAAGTTATCAGAAGAGAAAAGAAGAAAAACAAGAAACTACAAGCATAACTAGACAAGAAAGAAGACACTCAAGAACTAGAACAAATTATCACAAAATTGAAGGTTCAAATAGAAGAAGATAAAATAATTGAAGAAGCACTCAAAGAATAGCTAGAAGAAAAGAATAGGATCATTGGAAACTTGGAAGAAAAGATTGTCACACTAAGAAAGGATATTCAAAAGAAAAATATGCAGAATAGCTCAAAAGTTTTGGATGACATTATCAGCAGTCAAAAATCTCATTTTGACAAGACCGGACTTGGATACAATCAGACAGAAAAGGGATCAAGCTCCAAAACAACAGAGCAAGAAACATATCCAAAAAGCTACGAAGAAACAATCAAAGGGGATAAGAGGATATACAAGGAAGATTACAGGGACACTCCTCCACCGAGAAGATTGAAATTTCAGAATCAACAATAGACAAATAGTCCTCAAGAAGAAAAAGGATTCATAAGACAACCTCCTTTCAGAAGATCTTCAACTCCAAGGTATCAAACTATATTTTTTGGTTTATGTTATGCATGTAATAATTTTGGACAAAAAGTTATGAATTGCAGAGATAACAACAGGAACAACAACAACTTTGAGAGTTATACACAAAGGGGTTATTCAAGAAGGCCTAGTGAAACACATAGAAGAAGTTACAACGGGTTTGAATCTTTGAGCAATGAAGTGGAATGTTACAAATGTAAAAATTTTGGACATGTGGCCAAAGAGTGAAGAATGACAATCCCTCCTAAATAACCTCAACAGAATAACAATGGTCACAAACATGAACTACAGAAAAGGACATGGATAAGAAAGCAAGATCAGTATAGCAATGAAGAATGCACACTTGTTCTACAAGCTAAGCAGAAGAAATGTGGTTGGTATGTTGACAGTGGGTGTTCAAAACACATGACAGGTGATAGAGACAAGTTTCTTACATTACTAAAGGAAAGAGATGGATCAGTCTCCTTCGGAAATGATAATTCAACCAAAATCATTGGAAAATGCATAGTCTGAATTGGGAACAAGAATGAAAAGGCAGAAAATGTTCTACTAGTAGAAGATATGAAACATAATCTTCTAAGTGTGATTCAAATGTGTGACCAAAGTCATAAAGTGACTTTCAGTTCACAAAAGTGTGAGATAAGAAAAGAAGGTTCAGGGAAATTCATTGCTACAGCTGCAATAAATTCAAGCAACATATATGTGTTAAGTGAAATTGGAAATGAAAAGTGTTGTCTAGGAAAGGAATATGAAAGTTGGTTATGGAAAAGAAGAATAGGTCACATGCATTTTGATAACCTTGTCAAAGTTAGCAAAAGAGAAGCACTCAGAGAAATGCCCTAGATCACGAAACCAACAAACACTTTATGCAAGCATTTTCAACAAGGAAAGCAAACAAAGACCAAGTTCAAATCAAAGGAATATTCAACGACAAGACCAATGGAAATTGTCCATACTAGTCTAGTTGGACCAACTACAACAAAGGGATTGAAAGGTGAGAGATACTTTATGTTATTAGTTGATGATTATACAAAACTGTAGTTTGTTTTCTCAAGAATAAGTCAGAAGCTTTTGAAAACTTCAAGATCTACAAGGAAATGGTTGAAAATGAAATGGAATCAAGAATAAAATGTTTGAGATCTGATAATGGAGGAGAGTTCACCTCAAAGGAATTTATGGAATACTGCATCAATCATGGAATAAAAAGGCAATTCTTCATTGCTAGGACACCTCAACAGAATGGATTTGTTGAAAGAAAAAATAGGACAATACATGAAATGGCTCGAACAATGCTAATGGATTCAAAATTGACAGATATTTTTTGGACACAGGCAGTGCATACAATAGTTCACATTCAAAACAAAGTAATTCTCAGAAACAACATTGACAAAACTCCTTACGAACTATGGAAAGGAAGACCAACAAACATAAAGCACTTTAGAGTTTTTGGAAGCAAATGCTATATCAAAAGAGAAGATAGAGGAATAGGAAAGTTTGACTCTCACGTGGACAAAGGAGTACTTGTTGGTTACTAAAGTACAAGTAAAACATACAAGTGTTACAATCTAAGATTGAACAAAGTTGTGGAAAGCATCAACGTAACAATTGATGAAACAGGCAGACTAGAATCAAAGGAAGAAAATGAATCAATGAAACAACCCTTAGAAGAAGAAGCAGAAGATGAAAATGAAGTAGAAGAGGAAGATGAAGAGAATTCGACAGAATCAAAAGAGAAAATTCAGCAAGTGTCTCCAAAGACACCCAGTAAATGAGTACAGAAGAATCATCCTTTAGATTAGATTATCGGAAACAAAGATGCATGAGTTGAGACTAGAAGAAGATTCCGTTCACCAGAATAAACACACCTAGCACTCTTATCTACAATTGAACCAAACTGTTTTGAAGAATCCAGCAAGGATGAATTTTGGAAGAAGGCCACGGATGAAGAATTGGATCAAATAGAGAAAAATGACACTTGGGAATTGGTTCCAAGACCAAAAAATAAGAATGTGATCGACACAAAATGGATTTTCAGGAATAAATTGAATGAAGATGGATAGATTACAAGGAACAAAGCTAGATTGGTATGTAAAGGATATGCCCAGATTGAAGGAATCGACTTTGAAGAGACATTTGCCCCAGTTGCCAGAATGGAAGCAATCTGTTTGCTTTTAGTTTATGCATGCTCCAAAAATGTTAAAGTATATAAGATGGAAGTAAAATCATCTTTTCTGAATGGGGAACTTGAAGAAGAATTCTACATTGAACAACCAGAAGGATTTCAGTTGTCAGAGAACACAAATTATGTGTGTAAATTAAAGAAGGCCTTGTATGGTCTAAAACAGACTCCTAGAGCATGGTACTCTAGAATGGATAAGTATCTACAACAGGCAAGATTCAGAAAAGGACATGCAGACAACAACCACTACATCAAGGTAAGTCAAGGTAATATTTTATTAATTGAAGTTTATGTTGATGATATTATTTTTGGTAGTGATGATGACAGGTTAATCCAGAAATTTGCAAAAGATATGCATAAATAATTTGAAATGTCGCTACTTGGAGAACTATCCTTCTTTCTGGGACTTCAGATACATCAAAGAAACCAAGGAATTTTTATTTCTCAAACCAAGTATATCAGAGAAATGCTAAAGAGGTTCGGAATGGATCATTGCAAACCAGTTATCACTCCCATGCAAACTAGTTGCAAGTTGAGCAAAGATGATCATTTGAAGTCTATAGATTAGAGGCAATACAGGTTAATGATTGGTAGCCTATTGTGTGTGACAACATCCAGACTAGATGTAATGCAGGCAGTTGGACAGGTGGCACAATTTCAAGCAGCACCAAAGGAATCACATGTATTAGCAATGAAGAGGATTTTCAAATATCTCAAAGAAACAAAAGAGTTTGGGCTATGGTATCCAAAGGAAAGGATCTATCACTAATTGCCTACACAGACACATATTGGGCAGGTTGTATTTATGACTGACGAAGCACTAGTGGAGCATCGTTCTACTTGGGTGAGTGTTTAGTATCATGTATAAGCAAGAAAAAATCATCAGTATCTCTATCTACAGCCGAGGCAGAGTATATTTCAGCAACAACATGTTGTACACAGGTTCTTTGGATGAAACAACCTTTGACATATATACAGGTTGAGTATGATGAGCCCATTCCTATATATTGTGATAATACAAGCACCGTCAGTATCTCAAAAAACCCAGTGATGCACTCCAAGACAAAGCACATTCCAATCGAGTATCACTTTCTACGAGAACAGGTTGCAGAAAAGAACATCAGAGTTGAGTACGTGGGCACAAAAGAACAAGTGGCAAACATCTTTACAAAACCACTTCCACAGGAAGCCTTTGAATATCTTCGCCAAAGACTTGGAGTTATTTCTACTCCAAAATGAATGTTTTTTGAATTCTTTTTTAATGCTTATCTTATATGTCTTAGATGTACATGAGGAAGCACCATAAGAGGATAATTCAGTCAGGGGGAGCACCCCCGGATGGAAATACACCTTTTCCATTGATGAAAAAGGGGGAGAGATTTATCATATGCAGAGGACAGAGGCACGATTCCAGGGGGAGTAGATTTATCAGATGCAGAGGACAGAGGCATGGTTATGGGGGGAGCATGAGTGATATGATTTTAGTATTGCATCAGAGTGTTGCCATAAATGCCAAAGGGGGATATTGTTGATTAAGGTTGGTTGTCATTGATGTCGACCCTTGAAGAAATCCCTGTAGCACAAAGGTTTGGGTAATGGACCCAATATTGTTTGATGTAAATATGACTCATTATTGTTTTTTCATGGTTGATAAGAATTAAATATGGATGAACTCTAAAGTGGCCCCCTTATGGTGAAAGCCTTCACGGGAAGACGCTTTGAGGAGTAAGAGAACCCATGCTTAATTGTGGAATAATGAGATGAAGGACAATGAATTTTTCAGGGAAACTATCCTAGATGGATATTTCTTGTCATTCCATTTCCATTGGTATGTAGAATGTCACATAACTCCTCACGATTAGAGAGTTATGACCATGTGAAGTTGGAGAACCCAGGTTTGGGTAATGGACCCAAGTTTGTTTGATGGATAATAGTATGGTTTTTGTTATATTTGAAGGTAATACTATTCTATATGGATAGTACATGTCATTCCATTTCTAGTGGTATGTGGAACGTCACATAACTCCTCGCGGTTTGAGATTTATGGCCTTACGAAGTTGGAGGACCCTCACATGTCATCTAGAAGCCCCAAAAGGTCAAAGTAATCAAAGTGGTTTAAGGGATTTTAGAAGGTAAATAATAAAGTGAAGTGATGAGTGTACTATAATTCAAAGTGAATACAAAATAAATTATTTAAATAATAAATTTAATGGAGAAATTAGAAGTGGGTTAACCCTAAAATAAGGAAAGTGAGCAAAGTGACCTAGACGATGTTTTTAAGGAAGCTACCTGGAGAGTGTAAATAAGAGGCTAGGCTCTCTCATTTTAATAACACTTGAGAATATTGAATATATATAGGTGTCTGAGGTAACCAAGTATATATAAGATGAAATTCTGAGGAAAGGTGGAGAAAAGAAGGCCGAAATGCAAGGAAGGATAAATTCTTTTGATGGTGCTTTCTAAGGTATGTTATTTATAGGTCATCTCACCATTTTCACTATAACTCTTTTTATATAATGATTCAGACCGTGAAATTTCTATTCCATTGATAAAAAATATCCAAGTATCTGTGGTAAAAAATTCATCTTGTGGGTCGTTGTATTTTGGGAGTTACACTCCATGGAAAATAGGGTTTGTGGCTAGTCCTGAAACTAGTCAAAAACAGATGTTTCGGGTAAAAACGTCATAACTTATTCATAACAGATCCAAATTCAGTGATACAAAATGTGTTAGTTAGGGTACAGTCTATAGTATGTTTTTTAATAGTTTCATATCAATTCAAAAAATATTCCATGTGGGGCATGCTCTACAAGGTCGCTCTCTAGAATAAGCTAGAATTCAATAAGGTATGCCATTTTTTCTATAACTCCTTTTCTGAGAGGTTTCAAGTAGTGAAATCTGGAGGAATTGCATAAAACACACTAAAGAACATTGTATATTAGTTTCAGATATTTATACATTATAGGTACAAAGTTATGATTACTTCAAGTTAGGGTTGTTGACTAATCCAAAACTAGGCATGTGAGACTAAAGAAAAGTTTGATGGAAATGCTAGTCTCTTGTTGTTAAAGTTAAGGAAGGTTTGTAGGAATGTGATCATATACACTAGGTCTATTACAGAGCTAAAAAACAGATTTGTATGATGAAATTTATGAGGGATTTTGGTTGAGGTACATGTTGAGTACATGGTTGAGACAAGTAGTTGATGAGTTGCACATACATGAGGTGTATAGTTGATGATGTTGGTACATATTGATGAGTCGTATTTGATGATTAGTTGACACATGATTGGTACATACTTGGTTCATGGTTGATGCACTTGTTTATGGTACAGGTTGATTACATGTTGATGCATGGTTCAGATTTATTGGTACAGGTTTACAACGATATATCTCACAGTGATAGTGTGACAGTGGTTCCATCATTTTACTTATACTTCAGGGAGGTTGGATGGGGCAAGAACAGGTGGTTGTAGCCACCTTCCGGTTGTAGCTGGAGAACATAGGGGGTTGTAGCCTCCTTCTGGTTGTAGCTAGAGAATTGGGGAGTTGGAGCTTCCTTCAGGTTATAGCTTGAGAAACTAGGGGGTTGGAGCCTCCTTCCCATTGTAGATGGAAAACAAAGGAAGTTGGTGCTTCCAATGAATGTAATTCTTCAAGACATATAATAAAAAGAATTCTGTGGTTTTCTCCCACTTTGGGTTTCCACGTAAAACATTGGTGTACTGTGAATGTGTATAATTGTTCATTTTTTCATTGCTCATTATTGGAAGATAATTCTACATTGACATGACACTTGGATTATTTGGTTAAAAAGGATTAAATTGCTCTATTACTGATTCACCCCCCCTCTCAATAATCCAACAAGTATGACACACAAATGAAGGAAGTCGTAAAAGTATGAAAACATAAGTTTGTGAAATAACAGACAATATGGAACAAAGTATGATGCACAGATGGAGGAAGTTGTGAAGGGATGAAAACAACAATGCACAGAAGGATCAAAGGATGAAAGTATCAATGGCTAGGACGTGATCATAGATATGATCGTTCAGTGAATACATTCTTGGCGATAACAAATAATTGCAGTTGAATCGACAGGGGGATGACCTACGACGTAGTTCAAAAGTGAAGTATGATGGAGAAAAATGAAACAGAGTAGATTGCGACATATTTCCATAACCATGATTATGAAGTGGAGAGATGGATGTTGGTGTTGTAGCACAACGAATGACACAGTGAAGTGTGACAAAACGAAGTCGATCGCTTGTCAATGGCGTAGAAGAAAATCTGCAGGGTGCCTTGAACTAGTGCGACGAACGATGCAGTGGACTATGAGGAAACAAGTGGAAGTTTAGAAATCAAGTAAGAAATTCATGAGGGCACACTCATATTCTGTTGGGGCTATTGGGCGAGCACACTCCAGGGAAAGTGAGACAAGTTGAACACTCGTGACTTGAATTTTGCGCTCGTATTCTATCAACGGATTGGGTGCTTTGTAAACCAAAATGTAAATGGTTGGGTCAATTTTGATGGGATGCAATATTTTTTCCATTTGATGTAGTAAAAGAATGTCCAACCATAAATGAACAAGAAATATTTTTAATTTAGACATAAGTATGTCCACATATAACTAACTGAACTTTGATACAGTCAAGATATGTCCACAATATAATTGTTATGCGTCCACATACTTAATTTAGACAGAAGTGTGTCCACATATAACTAACTGGACTTTGATTTGGTCAAGATATGTCCACAATATAATTGTTATGTGTCCACATACAATTAGTTGAACTTAGGTAAATATATTATAAATATGGATGTGCATTGATCAAGCATCGTGTTGATGTGCATAGAGGGAAAATGTTTTGTAATTGTTCAAAGGAACTAAACTAGAGATATATCAGTTCGTTTCTGAATTGAAGAGAAAAGTCTTGTGAAATGTATAGTTATGTAAGGAATTTTTCATTAGAGAAAACTGAATACAAGGAGGCACAGTGGTGTAGGGGAGAGGGATGGTATCCTCATTCTATAGGTTAGTGCCTGAGAGGATTAGTGTCCTCAACATTTGTAACAGGTTGGTGCTTGAGAGGATTGGTGTCCTCATCATTTGTAATAGGTTGTTACCTGAGAGGATTGGTGTCCTCATTATTTGCAACAAGTGGGTGCTCATCGAGCTAAAAGATTATCAATTGTAATTTGGTGCTTGGAGAAGAAAATAAAGAAAGATGTTATTTGGTTTTCTCCCGCATTGGGTTTCCATGTAAAAATTTCGGTGTACGATGTTTTCATGTTGTTTTGATTTATGTATGCATTGGTGATTAATTGAGAACTTCAAAACAATATTAATCATTTAAAGAAAATGAAATCAGGAAAATTGATGTAATATTGATTCACCCCCCCCCCCCNNNNGTATCAATAATAGAGACCAAGATACACATAGGAAATCATATATAAGGTCTATCATATTGCTTTAGGCATCCACATTTACATTTATGCTCCATTGGTTCTTTCTCCACCAATATAAGATTGTAAGGTGAGCCTCCATATGCTTGGGAAGGATTGGTTTTCTCCATGGGAGAGCCAGGAAAGTCTACTAAAGTATTAATTAAAATTTCAATGTTGAAGATTTCTCGGCAAAGAGTGTCAAATTTTTAATCCAAGACATGTATCTTGTTCCATATGGCATTCCATTAGTTACCCTTCTCCTCAACAATTTACACAGTAAATGGCTTGTTCAACCAGTATAACTCTATTAGTTTAAATATTTTGGTGTCCCTGGTGCAAGAATAACCAGAATCATAAATCCATCCTTTGAAATCTATCTCTGGTTCTCTTTGGGGAGTTGTTGTGTTTTCCATTTTATTTTATTCTCCATATTCTTAATCTCTCTTCCTCCGAGTATCTTTCAAGAAATGAAGTTGTAATTCCAAGGAAATGCACATAACATCTTGTTGGGATCTAGTTAGGAATCAGGGAGATCTACACGAAGGAAAGGGTTTAGGATCTAAGTGTGTTCTTCTGCCAATCTACATCCTACTGTATACAGAACTAGTAGCATGACCAATAGGCTTCATGATTGAAAATAGTTTGATTAGGAATTAAATAAATGCCACCCAAAATAAAGATAAGACAAAATAACACCACCCACTAAAGAAACAAAGGCATGAATCAACCCACGATTCTAGTCTAAGGATGAGCTAGTAGTGATAGAGGGTTCAAATTTCTAATAGATGTTAGGCTATTGAAGGCAGGGAAATGGATTAAGATTTTTCCCAATTGAAGAATCCCTTTCCCTTGTAACCCATTCCACCACCACAAAGACAAGAAATTGCTTGTCCCCCATAGGGAATACCCCAGACTCACAAGAGGCCAAAGACTTAAATGACCAACATAGAGGATAATTCCCAAGATCAATAATAGAGCCAGTGAGAGGGTAGAGGCTCTTCTACACAAAGAGAGTGGGTAAAATAAGATTCAGGAGGTGAAAGCAACATGTTTTCCATCCTAGACACCATCCCCATCACCCAACAATATCAAAGAAGTAACCAAACCACTCTTGAGTGCACAAAGAAAATGAAACCAAAACAAAGCTCATACTATAAAGACATGAAAACAATTATTGACCATGTGTTGTAGAATTAGCCTCATGTTGCACAAATCACACCCAAAACTATTAATACTGGAGCAATTTAGGGTTGCAACCTTTGAAAACTAGTTCACTTGTCTAGCACCAATGCATGCTATAAAACTTTCATAGCCAATTCATCCCATGATTTCATGTTCAACCATTACTCCACCCTCATCATTCACATAATTGTCATCCATAATTCCCATTTCAACAATTAAAACCTCAGTACATATGTAGTACAAATCACCCTACATTGAAAGGATTGTGGGGTGCCATTTAACATGGCCTCTCTCAACCATGAGGGAGATGTCCTCTCTCCTACGGTCACAATCGATATGGGGAAATATCAAAATCATATTAACTAAATAATTTCTGTATTTTTTATTTGAAGTATTATATAATATAAAAAAAATGTATAAATTATATTGAATGAAATTTTTATTTTTTTTAATTATTTGTTTTTTAAAATATTCTTAGTTATACATTCCAATATTTAATAAAAAAATATGTCATATTACGGGGATGAAGCTACGGAAGGGGAAATATATATCCCTAGGGATACTTTAGCTCATGCTTATGAATAGAGCCTTGGAACTGTTGGTCCTAAGATTAAACTTAAGGCTCAAGGTATAATATCAGGCATGAGGAAAGTTGTTTGAGAGTGTGTTTTTAAAATGATTTTCCTACCTCAGTTATATGAGAAAAAATTTCTTAATGAAAATAATCTTGTAGCAACACAGAGGCCATATTTCGTATCTAAGTCAAATAAAAATAATAAATGAAGTGAAGGAAAATAAAAATAAAAACAGTGAAACTGCGCAGGGCATCAATTACAGAAGAGTCCCACTTTGTTGCAGTAGAGGAAAATAGATTAGTATAACCTTTTATAAAGCATAAAAATATAACAATCTACACAACAAGCAGGTCTTTTATTACTCACAGTAATTACAGAGGAAAAGCTACTTGCTAAATAAATCACTGATACTATAAGATTTCAGTAGTTGTAGTACTAAATTGGAATCAACATTTATTCAGGAATACATAAAGAAAATGAGCAATGGAAAACAAAGGAACATGTAACCCAGATTTGAAAAAAACTTGGAATCTCTGTCTACACTTGTAATAATACTCTATAAGGACAGTCTTCTCTGTTACAATCAGCAACAAGCAGCGTGAAATAATTCTTTGATTTATGTATTTATACAAAATGTCTCAGCCTGAAACGGTTGGAATTCTCATAGAAAATATTAAATATCACAACATGCAAAACCGAAAGGTTCCATCTATATCTCCTTTGTCTCTTCGCTTGCACACAGAGACATTTCTTCTCCATATCTTCCAGCTTGGAAACAACTGGCACCTGATTATGATCTATGTGAATATCATGCTTAGATTGTTTCATTTATTTCCAGATGTGTTGGCTTTCCTGTGTTCGACACACTGGACACATCCGCTTACTAACTAAACTACTAACCTGGAAGGTCCTGTTGTCTCATTTGCCTAGAAAATATACAACTTCTTTTCTATATGAGGCAACTTATCCTATATTTTCCTTGCTTCCAAAGATATAGCATATAGTTGTAAACTAGGGTTTACTATCCACTTGTTAATCTGGATAAGGTCGATTTGTTTCAATTGTTGGATTGTCGTCTGGGCTTCTTCTATGCTTTCCTTAGAATTAAGTTGATTTTTCTATATATCAATATGTCCCAAGGTTTCGAAGATACTATCTCTTTCAATGTCCAGTGACCCTTTGTTGAGTGAAGACAATGCTTCTTCACAAGCTTTATTTACTTCCCTGTCTAATCTTTTGCTTTCAGCCAGGTTTGTCTCCCAGGTCTTCAAGATTATGTCACCTCGGGTTTGCTTGGAAAGAGATAATCGAGGGACTTTTTCTACTTCGTCCTTTGCTGCTATTAAAATGGCCTCTTGGAATGTAGCTCAGGATGCAGTGGCTTCTCTCTCCTTAATGTAAATATTATTTAGAGAAAGGTCTACCACCCGATAACAAATTTGAACCGCTTCCACTTTCATAAAAAGGTTTTGTTGGGATAACTCTAGCTTTTCGTGCACCTCCAATGCCCGAGTTTGGAAAGACGCCATATCTACTGTCGTAACTTCAACTAAATGTAACTTGGCCTGGAGTTGTTTGATCAATTCTTCTTGTTGAGTGGCCAATTTTCTATTGGCCTGTGAATTTTCATCAAGGCTAGTTTTGAGTTGTTGAATTTCATGTCTGTAAAGGATCTGATCTTTTCAACATCCTTATTCATTTGATTTCTCACATCTCTTTCCACGGTTTCCATCTAGTCCTGCAACTGTCTTACCAACAAATTTTTCTGTTTCAGTTGCTCTACGATATTTCCTACCGAACACTGATTTGTTATGGAAAAATCTCCCAATGAGCCTGCCATTTCCATAGAAAATTCTGTCTCATCTAAGGCATGTCCATCATACAACACTCTGTGTCTTTTGAATGTTGCATCATCCTTTTGATGCATCTTTGTTTTAACGATGTCCCTCCTCTTCTTGTTGAAATATAAGTTTTAGGAGGGAATTTCTTCTGTGGTGATAAGAGTAATGTCTTCAATGAATACGACTTCGACATTCAGATTTCCTTGGCTTGACTGTAAAGGTGTTAATGATTTGATAGGGCTACCTATCTGGTGGACTATTGTTGCCCTGATGTGTTAGTTGTCAGTTTATTTTTTTGTGGAAAGTGATGTATCTGGTCCCTTTCTTATCAAAGCTTCATATTGAACTTTTTCTTGATTACCAGGCAGATTAGATAATGCAATATCCACTTTCTGTGTCAAAACCTCAGTTTTCTTCAAATTTTTCTGATTGTCTTGTCCGCTAGAACCTCTTGTTTCTAAACCCTAAGTCACAAATTCCTATATAGATGGAGGTGTATGGGTTTCTCCTTGTAAGACTTTAGGTAAACTATTCCTTCTGTTTCTTTGGAAATTATAGAACTCGGCTAATTGATCTGGAGCCAGAGTTCAAAATCCGCTCAACACTTCTTGGTACGACCCTACTCCTCAGAATATTTCATCTTGTGGGGAATCTTCATGCTCGTATCTTTTTAGATTATATAGATCCAGGTGGTTTTTCATGATCTTATGGGGATCATGCTTCTTAAACTCAATATTGACCAGCTTAATGTCTTCTAGGGCTACGGCCTCCACTTTTGAGTGGTCGAAATCTAATAATCAGAACATACCAACTTGTAAAGGGATAGTTGGCCAAACCTTTTTCTGCGCTGCTTTTAATTCTTTATTGATTCCTCCCATCACAGTTTGATATGCTACCTCTTGACACACCAGGCGATCTGGTAGAAACTTCGGTAAAGCATGTGGGGGAACTGAACACCCAAAAACCCTTATGTAGGAGAAATGTTCCTCAATATACCAGTCCGCTATATTCCCCAGGTTGGTGATGATCTTGTCTGAAATCCTTGGAGGTGAGCAACCGTAGAGAGTGATATGCATCGACACCACCACATAGTTGTAGATTTCGTAGAAGAAATATTTTTCTTTATCCTCCCACAACTTGGAGTGATAGCAATGTATGGGCTCAACGCTGGTCGAAGTCCAGCTCTAGCTCATCAAAGGAAACAACGTCACAAACAAATGGCATCCACAATGTATGCCGACATGTAAAAAGGGGCAGTTTTCCCTTTGTCTTTCAACGACTAATACTTTGTGATTTCCTTGGGCAAATTGTCCAATAATATCTTGGCCCAATTGAAAGAAAAACCTTTTGCAACTTCATGCATGGTTGGTACCCATGGTAACAGGAATTGAGAAGAGTTTTCTTTCCTAAAAAGTCTACATAACATCATGGGAACATACATCATATGAACGTCTAATGATGCAATGGCATATACACCATGGGTGTCTTCTCTGAATTTCTCAAGGTGTGCCCACGAGTCCTTGATTAAGTGAGGGTATTTATTTCCGTATTGTGTGCATTCTTCTTCGTCGAACTCCTTTAGGAAAGCAACATTGTAATTGTGTTTGAAAACTGGGGATAATTTGTACATCACTTGTATATTCTCCAGTTGGAAGGACCCAAAAACAACCTTTTCTGAATTGTGGATGCTCCTGGTTGAGACATTAACATTCTCCAGGGCCCAGCCTATCATGTTGTTATATGGAATGAGCCTCTGTCGTGCAACTATTTTATGCAACTCTGATTGAGCTATATATTTGAGCTTCGTCGCCTGAGTTTTGGTCACCTCATAGCCTGATTCTTTCGGGCAGTTAATCAACTCGTGTTGTAGGATATCAAACACATGCATCTAGGTATTCACGGTATCTATAGTTCTCGGCCAGGTGTCTGATAGGACACCTATGTTTGGGTTCATGCTTTCACCAGCCGCTTTAGCTATTTTTCGTGGAGCCATGATAGTAGTAATCTTAGAACTATTCTACATGTTACAGGGAAACGCATAAATTTCTTAGCTTGCTAAAACTTGTTGTTCTGCGAGAAATGCAAATTAGAATTCAAATTCCAATATCATTATTCACCTTAAGTGTATTGACTTTACAAATACCTTTACTGACAATGTATTCACTTTCCTTAATGAAAAAGATCCAGGCGGTGATCCGCGATCTTATTTGAAATCGTCGTCGTATATCTATTATTAATGCCATTAATGTTTGGTGGTTCACGATCGGGAGGTTGGACAATTAAGATTTGAATTTACATGAACCACAATTTAGTGAAAAGTCAATCATGAGATAATAGTATTTGACCCCTTAATTAATCGTATTTAACTTCTAAGCCTTTTCGGGTTTCGGACTTCGGGATATTTGATCATAAATCGATATAGGATTGCCGAAAATCGAAATCGTGAAGTGATTAATCATCGGATAATTATATTTAATTTTAATTAACCCTTCTTAGTGCTTAAGGTATTTCAGAAGTTTGTACTTCGTGAACTTTGAGTGTGATGAATGGTGAATATATGAACTCCAAACACACAAAGTTATTGTTTAACTTTCTAATTAGGGTTTAGCTTTTTGGTTATTTACTATTATATACATTGCCAAATTAATTTTATTAAAATTTCGTCGGGCCACTACCTATAGTGATGTGTCAAAGCTTAGGAAGGTATACATGTGCGGTAAATAGGATTTTTTGAACACCTTTCGAGTATCGGGACTTTGAAGTTGCGACATGGAGAAATTCCTAAAGTGTGAAACTCTGAAGTATGGAACTCTAAAGTATTTCCTAGTGGCTTGATCCTTTAATAATCAGACGGCTCCACAAACTCGGGGAAAAAGGAAATGATCGATCAATGGGAGAATTTAATCAATGGTGGGTCTTGTTTGCTCCTTAAGGATAAGAACAAAATTGATTTATCATTTGGAAACCAACCTCTGAGATCAATTAAAAAGGATAGGGTAAAGCTTCAGGCTTATAGTTTTAAAATATGTTTCAACATAGGCTCCATCTAGGGATCGTGTCTCCCTGCGAGGCGAGGAAGAATAGTAGACCAAGTGCCTTTATTGGGTTAGTAGAGTCATCATTGGGTTTCTAGGAAACACCTTTGAAAATCATATAGAAGGATATTAGACTTCATTCGTGTCTCAGAAAAATTTCCAAAACTCAATCATTCACCGATCCTGAGTTTAGGCTATTAAAAGTTTCCCTTTTCTTGAAACTAATTTCAGATTTGTTTAATATAATCAAAACAACCTTAAACGATCTATCAGACTCTGGTTGGTCTTGTTCACATCAAGGTACAGTAAATTGAACAATTTAATTTAGGGAATCCTCTATTGGTTTAGAATGTAAATCTTGTCAAAAAGAGAACTAGTTACCAGAGTACATTATATACATGTATAACAACCTTGCATATATCATAGACATTGCTTCACTGCCAACGAGAATGTTCAATACTCCAGTGAATTTATCCACACATCCCATTGAATTTCCTTTCACCACTTCAATTTGTGCTTTGTTGAGATGACGACAATCATTTAAACAAATTTCCTTTCACCATCTGTCTCATATTCTAATATTTCTAAAGTGGGGGAAATCAATTTTTATATAACATACGAGAGATGATATATGTTTGTAATTTAGCAATAAAGTTCTATCAACCCACTTTGATTTAATCTGGACTAATCCTCTCCCGACCTTCAAAACACCTTCGCCTATAGGGAAGTTCTTACGGGAGAATTTTTATTTTCCAGGGATTTTCCTTGAGTGAAACTAATAAGTTCAAATCTGATAGAAGGGATAAAGTAGTTAGGATTATCCTAGACATACTTTCTTTCAGTTAAAATTAGAGGAATCATAAATATTTTCGCCCACTCTTGTTTTGAAGATCTGTTTTTTTAGGCTTAGTGAGTCAAGGCGAAGTCTTTCTCTTTGTGAAGATTTAAGGTCAGGGATTGCAAATTAGGATAGAACAAAGGCTTTCATATATGCGAGATGGAAACAAAATGAAAATTTCAGAGGGTTTTGAAAAAGATCCCATTTCCACATAAGATTACTTCTTGATTATCAATTTTATTTATTCCTATTTTCTTTCTCTTTGTATTATTATGATTTGACTCGAAAATCTTAGAGCTTTATATATTTCTAATCTTTGATCAGGTGACCATGTTTTTTATGAGTGAAACCCTATTACAACTTTATAAGATATTCTCTTCAGCCTTTGGTCCGAAGAATATATATAGAAGTTCATACCTTGAATTTCATTTTATTTTCAACCAAAGCAATTATTAATTTATCACCTGTTTCGAGAGAAAACAACTATTCTGAAGATTGAGCGTTGTATCCCAATACCTCATTTTCTTCCATGTGATAATAAAATTATGTAAAGAGGGAATAATCAGAGAGTTCTGCAATATAGAATGATACTAGTATATACATTTTATTTTTTCTAGAATAATAAATATAGCTAGTTTTATTCAAAAAGAAAAAATTTAGCTAACCTACGAAAAAGAAAAAAAAATGCAGAAGAAAACAAAACCAAACCGATATATACAATGGTACAATCGAACATGTTTATTGCATGAAATGTTTTAGATAGTGCCCATTAATAAGGGCGTCAAATATTTTCTCGTCTATATTCTCCAGCAGGAAATAATTCTTCCCTTCTATAGATGAGATTCTGAATGGTCCAAACCAGAGATGATCAAACTTTTCGTGTTTACCCGCGTCTTCTTTCCTGGCATCCCATTTTAAAACTAAATCCCCAGGGAGAAATTCCCTATCTTTCTCCTTTTTTTCGAAAAGGGATTTCATATTATCTTGATATTTTTGAAGTCTGTCATCGACTTCAACCTTGTTCTGATGAACCTCGATTATTTGATTTATCCTCCTCGTTAAGTCATTCGGCTCTTCGTTTGCATCTTTCCACAGATTCATTACTAGAAGATCTAGATTAATAGGGAGAACAACATCGATTCCATAGACCATTTGGAAAGGGGACATGCCTATTGATTTCTTAGAGCCGATCTGATTTTCCCATAAGGCATACTTTAGGTGGACATGCCAAGCCTTCTTATTTTCCATTAACACTTTCTTGACTATATTCATCAAGATTTTGTTGGACGATTCAACCAACCCATTTCCCTGAGGATAATAAGTTGTAGAATGCCCCAACATAATGTTGTACTTCTGAAAAAAACTTATCATTGCCATAGATTTGAGCACCTGAGCATTATCTGTAACTATTTTTTAGGACAACCAAATCTGGATAGGATATTTTCCTCTAAATTTTTTATAACTACTAAGTCTGTGGCATTTCGAGTTGGTATGGCTTCCACCCATTTTGTGAAATAATCAGTAGCATTCAAAATCCACTTGTGTTGGGCGCTTGATTGCAGGTGGATTTCTCCGATGAAGTCCAGGCCCCATTGTTGAAAAGGATATTTTGTTTTAACTTGGACCAAAGGTAGTGTGGGGAGATTTTGCTTGCCAGAGAACATTTGGCAAGGGTTGCAAGCTTTGACCTTAGTATTCACATCGATGAATAATTTTGGCCAATAATATCCATCTCTCAGGATCTTGTAGGTCGTGGCCCTCCAGGCATGATGTCCTCCACACACTCCCTTTTGAAATTCATTTGTGACATCCTTAGTTTCAGGTTCCATTAGGCAACGCAACAAGAAAACAAGGGGGTCCTTCCAGTACAATTGTCCTTCGATAATAAAGTACTTAACTGCATGTAGTTTTAATGTTTGGGCCTTTGATACAGTCATATTTCTTAGGCATTGAAGAGTGAGGAGATATGAAACGATGTCATGGTACCATTCGGAGGAAGAATATTTCTCTTCGATATGAACTGCGGGGTTTTGGTCATCAAGCTCTCCCATGTATGGAATAGACTCATGTGGTTCTATGTGGTTTATCCCAAGTGCTCTGAAATTCGACTCTGCTAATAATTCTGTCAAGCCTTGACCTTTAACCAGCTTGGTCAGTTTAACCTCTAGGTCAAACTCTTGGATTTTGGCTAACTACCGACCTCTTCTACCGTCATTGCCTGGTTGTACCAATACATCTTTGACAAAGCTTGTTGGCACATAGGTGATTATTCTGTAGTGCAGTACATAGGTTCTGAAATCTTTGAGAGCTTTGACCATCGCGTAGGCTTGTTTTTCCAATATGTCATATCTAGTTTCGGCATCTCTGAGACTTTTGATAAAAAACGCTATCGATTGTTCGAAACCTTCTTCGTTCTTTTGCAGGAGAACAACTGTGATAGTATGCTTAGATGCAAAAGAGAAGATTTGAAATTCTTTAGTATAGTTGAGACTAGCCAGTACTTGATCTTCACTTATAGATTTTTTAATTCATTTGAATGATGCTTTAGCTTCGACATTCCACTTGATTTCACTATCTTTCTTCAACATATCTATGATCAATTTGACAATTTCAGCAAAGTTAGGGATAAATCTTCTTAAAAAAATTATTTTCCCTAAAAAGGACTGGATTTATTTTTTATTTCTAGGGATGTTTATTGTATCAAGAGCCTTGATTCGCTTGGGGTCGACCTTAATTCCATCTTTTGAAAATATATGACCCAGAAGCTTGCCTTCTCGCATAGAAAAATGAGACTTTTTTGGGTTAAGAGACAAACCAAATTTTCTACATTTCTCAAAAGTCTGCTTGAGATGGATGAGATGTTTTGTATCAGAATTCGAGAAAATTGTTAGATCATCTAAGTAAATGACGACAAACTTATCTCTCTCACCGATGAATGCTATATCCATTGCTCTTTGGAAGGTGGCGTCTACGTTCATTAAACCAAGCGACATTTTATCATACATAAAAGTTCCCCATGGAGTAGTGAAGTCAATTTTTTCTTTATCATCTTCATGAGTGACAATTTGGTTGTAACCTGAGAAGCCATCAATCATCGACATTATGTTGGATCCCACTACTTTTTCCAGGATATGGTCCATTTTTGGAAGTGGGTAGTTATCCTTTAATGATGTCCGATTTAAATTTCTGAAGTCCACACAAATATTGATCTCTCCATTTTTCTTCTTGACATGTACCAAATTAGCCACCCATTTAGAATATCTAAGTGGAACAATGATCTTTGCATCCAGAAGCTTATTGACCTCTCTTTCTATTACATGTAAGAGGATAGGATTGATCTGTCTCAACTTTTGTCTAAAAGGTTTGACACCATGTTTCATGTAGTGTCCCCAAGGCCGAGCCCCGTTACAGATCATGTTATATGCAAAAGAATTGTAAATATGTTCTATAGGCTGGTGAGCCAAGTTTTGAATAAGCTGTAGGCTTATGAGTTTTGTTAGGCCAGGGGAGCCTAAGTG
>ML796051.1:196081-237164 GCA_009831015.1 Picea engelmannii
GGTGGAGCTCGGTCCCAGCTCGGGGGTGACCCACTGTTGAGCTGATGAACAGTGTGGTCTATGGCTGGGAGGTTCGTGGAAGGCCTGCACCTGGTTGGTGAATGCTACAGCAAATAAAAGATAAGTATTCTGAATTATGTTTTGAACATGTTTTGGCACGACTGTGCTATATATATATATTATCATGTTTCCGCTGTGTAAATGAATTAATGATGAATGCTATGGAATGTGTGATTATAGCAGTAACGAGATATGTTTCACTCTGTATATTAAATGTGTTTAATTCTGGTTAAATGCATGTGGTTATAATTCCTGTATCAATTATGTAAACATTCATGTATAGAATGGTAATTGAGGGGTTTGGAAACCTGGGTAGTGAATTGGTACACTACAAATTGGTATGTGTACAAAAGGGGACACTACATTTCAAGGGAATTTTATGTTCTATCACAGATGTATCATAAGTCTTTAAATCATCATATGACCAGGCAAAGACATATTTATATTTTTTAAGCAATTCAACATATTTACTCTTTATCTAAGTTGGAAGATATTTAGATAGTTTGACTATCTTAGGTTCTTCTTTAGTCCCTATGTCACAATCTTCAACTTCCTCAGGATGAGGTTGTAGGGTAGACTTCAAAGGTATGTCGTATTTGTCAAACAATCTTTCTAACAGTATCAAACCTCTGGGTATCTAATTATTCTTGAGGACTAACATCCGATGATTTGTGATCTTATCTTGAAACTTTTTCAGGATCTTCATATTCTTGCATGATCCAGATAGGATCGTTTTGATTTTCTTGGTCTATATGAATCTCTGAGAATTCATCAACCATTTCTAGAAATTGCTTAATGTCCTCATTGTCTTCAAATACCTACCAATGTTGCACATTATTTGGGATTGATGGTATGTGTCTCATTTCTATATGGTACTTTATCTTTAGGATTGTAGGAGGCACAAACTTCGCACTTTCTTTGGCCAAGGAATCGACCTGTTGTTTTCCATTCTCGAGATGTGATGAATGTTGAAAGACGAGAAAAAATTCTTGATCAGATCCCAGGAACAATTCCTGTATGACCATAGTCTCAGATGTTTAGCTTGATATTGTTGCTTTATTTTCTTTACGATAATTTTTTCATCACCATAAACTATTAGATCTTGAATTTTTAGTTTCCTAGCAGCCTCCAATCCTAAAACCAGAGCCTCGTATTCATAAACATTATTTGTGTAATTTATTTCCCACTATAGTCTGTATGAAAAGGGAATGACATATTCCTCTTCGGGTGCAACAAATAACACCCCTACTCCTGCCCCTTCACAGGATAAAGTGCCATCAAAAAACATTTTGCAAATTCCTTTTCAAGTATTTACATTTTTTGGTATTTTTTCTAATTTTTTATTTTCATCTTCTATACATTCATCAAAATCATCGTCTAAAGATAAAATACAATTTCCTAGATCCTGATCAGCGACGTAGAATGGATAATTATTTGGATTTAGAGGGTCACTTACAATGTATGTCAATCTAGTCTCTTTGTACAACCGAGTAAATTGTCGACCAAAAATCGGGATAGTCACGTATGTCATATCCAGTTGAAGTGATCCTCCGAGTTTTTCACCCCACGACCTGGATAAAAGCATGTCATACTTGGAAGGTACATTAACAACAACTACATCCATAAGGATTCTCTTTACAAGAACTTGTACAATATTGACTACTAGATCCTTGATCATGCCTAGACATTTAACCTTTCTAGAATCAAAAGAATATAAATCTCGGTAAGGTCTAGTGATTTCAAGGCCTAACTTTTCCATGATAACTTTAGGCATTAAGTTGTGAGAGGCCCCAGAATCTAACATGCAATTTTGAAGTAAATGATCATGCACAATCAATGTGATATAGAAAGGAGCTACAGGATCTTTAGCATTTTCAATATGCAGACCAAACATAATGGTAGGATTTTCATCCTGCAAATTTATTACATCTTCTTGATATTCTGCATTTGAGAAGTTAAGCATTTTAGTGATCTATTTTTTATAAATGGGATTCTTAGCAAGCTCAACCATGAGCATGGGGATCTTAATTTTATTTATTTCATTCTCCAAACTAAAACCTCCCACTGTTTTTTCACATTCCCTAGTTGAATTTCGTGTCTCTATATTTTCATCTTTTTTGGTTTGTGTTGCTTTGGTTTCAATTTTTTTAGCTTGGGCAACTTGTTTTTCAACTGTTTGTTTAGTTTGGGAAACCTCTCTCTCTTTTTTTCTTAATAGGATCTTTTTTGGTGGAGCACCCGTAGTACTTGTTTCTTTGGTCCTCAAATTATACTTTTGTTGAAGCTCAACCATAATGGAGTCGACGATTCCTTGATATGTTGACTCTCCAAGGTTGTTTATACTTTCCTCATTGCTAGACAAGGGTTCTTGTTCTAGAGACTTTTCATAGTCCTATCTAGTTAGGTGAGGTTCCTTGTATTCATCCCCCAAATTATTTACATCCTCTTCTAACCCTTCGTAATCATGTATATCATCTCCTACAAAAATTTCTGACTTAAAAGGATCCTAAATTTTTTTATCTTCGTTTTCAATTTGTTTTTGGTGTGTCTGAGCATTGGGATTTCTCCTGAAATATTTTCTAGCAAACGGATCAGGTTTGTCTTGGTCTAGCTCCATTCTAGAGATTTTAATGGATAAATATTTAATTATTTTAGCCATATCGTCCATTTTTTCTTCCACGAATTTTCCAAATACTGAGGATCCTCCTTGTTCTTTGAAGCATCTTGGTTCCTTGGTTCTCATCTCAACCTTGGATTTAAGTTTACCCGATGCCATCATGTTTGACTCTATTTATATCGCGTCATCTTGCATTCTCGTGAGGGTAGAAGAACTTCTTTCCCTTAAAAGTAGGGAAAAGTTGGGCTCAAAATCCCTTACGAATATCACTTTAGCTATGGTTTGAGAGGGTTTAATTTCTGATGGGATCATATGATAGAGTTTGTTAAACCTCTGGGTGAATTCTAGGACTGTCTATGAATTATTTTTCCTCAGAGACCAAAATTCCGTCAAATAATACAAGTGATCTTTATTTTCTCCCCGTTGTCTTAAAAAGGCATTTTCTAACTCGTCATAAGACAATAGGGATCCTACTAGGAGTCCTCTAAACCAAATTCTTACTTGCCCCTCAAAATTTTGTACTAGGAGTCTTGAGTATACGTCTTCAAGTTCAATACCGAGGATATCAATGAATTGTTCAAAAAATGTTATGTGCTATGTAGTTGTTAAATCTCCTTCCCTTGTAAACTTAGATAATTTTTTCATGTAATTTTCAGGTAGGTCATGAAGGACGGGAGGAAGGACTAAAGGGGAATATCTGGCAACTACTTTAGTGAAAATCCAAGGGGGTGGAGTTCATCCTTGACCACCCCTACCTCCAACGCCACCTCCTCCAGCAACACCACCTCCTCCGGCAGCGCCACCTCCATGGCCACCTCCAACAACGGCCATTGAAAATTTGGGGGATGAGCGTCAGGAGTCGAAAAGAGGGTTTTCAAAAATATGGACCGAAGTGGTGAACTTTCTACTTCCTCAATATGAGGTGAAGGGAAATATGGAAGATGATCGTCAGGTGACACAAATTCTAGAGGAGGAGGGAAAGGAAAATGTGGGTTGACTTCCTCAGACTTACAAGATATATAAATATGGGAGCCGATAGGAGATGAATCAAGGTATAGAGTGGGTTCTTCAGGATTTTGGGTCATTGAAACCTTTACTTCTGGTGAGGATGGGGTAGACACCAAGTTAACATCAGTGGATATATGAGGTATCTCTTCGTTAAGATGATTTGGAGTATTGAAGGGTTTGATATCAGTCTTTATTTCAGGTACAACTTCCTCAGCAGAGGATGTTTGTTCAAAATTATTTTCGGGTGTTGATTCTTCCACCCAAACCTTAGTATCAATTTTTGTGGATTTTGGTTGGTACTTCTTACCTGTCGACGCAGTAGTCGACTTGAGGTATCTTTTTGGTTTTAACAACCTTTCAAGATCATACATATGGGTGGTATGTTGACCGTTTGGGTTTATTCTGGTATTCCTTCGACAAAATGCTAGTTTATCTATGGTGGAGTCTCCAAGTGACATATAAAAATAACGTTAATATAGTATTCGATATTTGTTCACTATCAAAGACAAAATTTTACCTTGTCATTTTCCCAGGGAAAAATAACTTCATTTCTCCGTCCTCGGCAACGACACCAATAAGATGTTGGTCCTGAGATTAAACTTAAGGCTCAAAGTATAATGTCAAGCATCAAGAAATTTGTTTGAGAGTGTTTTTTTAAAATGCTTTTCCTACCTCAGTTATATGAGGAAAAAATTGTTAATAAAACTAATCTTGTAGCAGCACAGAGGCCATATTTTGCATCTGAGTCAAATCGAAATATTAAATGAAGTGAAGGAAAATAACAAAACTGTGAAACAACGCAGGGCATCAATTACAGAAGAGTCTCACTTTATTGCAGTAGAATAAAAAATATTAGTATAACCTTGAATAAAGCATAAAAATACAACAATCTACACAACAAGCAGATCTTGTATTACTCACAGTAATTACATAGGAAAAGCTACTTGCTAAATAAATCATTGATACTATAAGATTTTAGTAGTTGTAGTACTAAATTGGAATCAACATTTTTTCAGGAATACATAAAGAAAATGAGAAATGGAAGACAAAGGAACATATAACCCATATTTGAACAAACCTTGGAATCTCTATCTTCACTTGTATTAATACTCTATAAGGAGAGTCTTCTCTGTTACAATTGGCAACAAGCAGCCTGAAATAAGTCTTTGATTTATGTATTTATAAAAAATGTCTCAGCCTGAAATGATTGGACTTCTCATAGAAAATATTAAATATCACAACATGTAAAACTGAAAGGTTCCATCTATATCTCCTCTATCTCTTCGCCTGCATGCAAAGATGTTTCTTCTCCATATCTTCCAACTTGGAAACAGTTGGCACCTGATTATGATCTGTGTGAATATTATGCTTAGATTGTTTCATTTACTTCCAGATGTGTTGGCTTTCCCGTGTTTGACACACTAGACACATATACTTACTAACTACACTACTAACATGGAAGGTTTTGTTGTCTCATTTTCTTCGAAAATATACAACTTCTTTTCTATATGAGGCAACTTATCTTGTATTTTCCTTTCTTCCAAATATATATCCTGTAGCTATAAACTAGGGTTTACTATCCACTTGTTAACATGGATAAGGTCAATTTGTTTCAATTGTTGGATTGTCATCTGTGCTTCTTCTATGTTTGCCTTAGAATCAAGTTGATATTTTGTTATATCAATCTATCCCAGGGATTCAAAGATACTATCTCTTTCAACGCCCAGTAACCCTTTGTCGAGTGAAGACAATGCTTCTTCACAAGCTTTATTTACTTCCCTGTCTAATATTTTACTTTCAACCAGGTTTGTCTCCCAGGTATTCAATATTATGTCACCTCGAGTTTGCTCACAAGGAGACAATCAAGGGAATTTTGCTACTTTGTCCTTTGCTGCTATCAAAATGGCCTCTTGGAATGTAGCTCGAGCTGCAATGGCTTCTCTCTTCTTAATGTAAATATTATTTAGAGAAAGGTCTGCCACCCGATAACAACTTTGAACTGCTTCCACTTTCATAAAATGGTTTTGTTGGGCTAACTCCATCTTTTCATGCACCTCCAATGCCTGATCTTTGAAAGTCACTATCTCTACTACCATAAATTCAGCTAAATATACCTTGGCCTGAAGTTGTTTGATCAATTCTTCTTGCTGAGTGGCCAATTCTCTATTGGCCTATGAATTTTCATCAATGCTAGTTTTGAGTTGTTGAATTTCATGTCTGTCACAGGCTCCGATCTTTTCAAAATCCTTATTCATTTGATTTCTAACATCTCTTTCCACGGTTTCCATCTGGTCCTACAACTGTCTTACCAACAGATTTTTTTGTTTCAGTTGCTCCACGATATTTACTACCGAACACTGATTTGTCATGGAAAAATATCCCAATGAGCTTTCCATTTCCATAGCCAATTATGTCTCATCTAAGGCCTGTCCATCATACAACACTCTGTGTCTTTTGACCGCTGCACCGTCCTTTTGATGTGTCTCTATTTTAACGATGGCCCTCCTCTTCTTGTTGGAAAATAAGTTTGAGGGATGAATTTCTTCTGCGGTGATAGGAGTAAGGTCTTCAATGAATATGACTTCGACATTCAAATTTCCTTGGCTTGATTGTAAAGGTGTTAATGATTTGATAGGGCAACCTATCTCGGTGGATGGTTTTTGCCCTGTTGTGTTAGTTGTTGGTTTATTTGGTGTGGACAGTGATGTATCTGGTCCATTTTTTTTATCAAAGCTTCAGATTGAACTTTTGCTTGATTACCAGGCAGATCTAATAATGCAGTATCCACTTTCTGTGTCAAAACCTTTGTTTTCTTCAAATTTTCCTTAGTGTCTTGTCTGTTGGAACCTCTTGCTTCTAAACCCTGAGTCTCAACTTCTTGTATATATGGAGGTGTCTGGGTTTCTCCCTGTAAGACTTTAGGTAAACTATTCCTTATGTTTCTTTGGAAATTACAAAACTCGGCTAATTTATCTGGAGCCAAAGGTCAAACTCTGCTCAACACTTCCTGGTATGACACTACTCCCCAAAATATTTCATCTTGTGGGGAATCTTCATGCTTGTATATATTTATATTGTATAGATCCAGGTGGCTTGTCACGATCTTATGGGGATCATGCTTCTTAAACTCAATATTGACCAGCTTAATGTCTTCCAGGGCTATGACCTCCACTTTTGAGTGGCCGAAATCTAATAATGAGAACATACCAACTTGTAAAGGGAAAGTTGGCCATACCTATTTCTGCATTGCTTTTAATTCTTTACTAATTCCTCCCATCACAGTTTGATATGCTACCTCTCGGAACACCAGCTGATCTGGTAGAAACTTTGATAAAGCATGTGGGGGAACTGAACACCTAAAAACCCTGATGTAGGAGAAATGTTCCTCAATATACTAGTCTGTTATTTTCCCTAGGTTGGTCATGATATTGTCTAAAATCCCGGGAGGCAGGCAACTGTAGAGAGCGATATGCATCAACACCACCACATAGTTGCAAATTTCGTAGAATAAATATTTTGCTTTATCCTCCCATAGCTTGGAGTGATAGCAATGTATGGGGTCAGTGCTGGTCAGAGTCCAGCTCCAGCTCATCAAAGGAAATGACATCATGAAACAGATGGCATCCATAATGTATGCCGACATGTAAAAAGGGGAAGGTTTCCCTTTGGCCTTCAACGACTGATACTCAGTGATTTCTTTGGCCAAACTGTCGGATAATATCTTGGCCCAATTGAAAGAAAAAACTTATGCAACTTCATGCATGATTGGTACCCATGGTATTAAGAAGTGAGCAGAGTTTTCTTTCCCGAAAAGTCTACATAACATCATGGCCACATACATCATATGAACGTCTAATTATGCAGTGGAATATACTCTATGGGTGTATGCTCTGAATTTCTCAGGGTGTGCCCACCATTCCTTGATTAAGTCAGGGTATTTCTTTCTGTATTGCATGCATTCTTCTTCGTCAAACTCCTTTAGGAAAGCAACATTGTAACTGTGTTTGAAAACTGGGGATAATTTTTACATCACCCGTATATGCTCTAGTCGGACGGAACCAACGACAACCTTTTGTGAATTGTGGATGCTCCTGGTTGAGACGTTAACGTTCTCCAGGGCCTAGCCTATCATGTTGTTATATGGCATGAGTCTCGACCGTGCGGCTATTTTATGCAGCTCTGATTGAGCTATATATTTGAGCTTCATCACCTGAGTTTCAGTCACCTCATAGCCTGATTCTTTTGGACAGTTAATCAACTCGTGTTGTAGGATATCAAACACCTACATCTAGGTTTTCACGGTATATACAACTCTCGGAGAGGTGTATGAGAGGACATCTCTGTTTGAGTTCGTGCTTTCACCATCCACTTTAGCTATTTTTAGTCACTTTAGCTATTTTTCATGGATCCATGATAGTAGTAAGCTTAGAAATGTGCTACATGTTACAGGGAAACACGTAAATTTCTTAGCTTGCTAAAACTTATTGTTTTGCGAGAAATGAAAATTAGAATTTAAATTTCAATATCGTTGTTCACCTTAAGTGTATCGACTTTAGAAATACCTTTACTAACAATGTATTCACTTTCCTTAATGAAAAATATCTAGGTGGTGATCTGTGATCTTATTTGAAATAGTCGTCGTATATCTGTTATTAATGCCATTAATGTTTGGTGGTTCACGATCGGGAGGTTAGACAAATAAGATTAGAATTTACCCGAACCGCGATTTAGCGAAAAGTCAATCACGAGATAATAGTATTTAAACCCTTAACTAATTGTATTTAACTTCTAAGTCTTTTTGGGTTTTCAGACTTCGGGATATTTGATCATAGCTCGAGATAGGATCCCCGAAACTCAAAATTGTGAAGTGATTAATCATCGGATAATTATCTTTAATTTTAATTGACCCTCCTTAGTGCTTAAGGTATTTCAAAAGTTCGGACTTTGCGAACTTAGAGTGTGATGAATGGTGAATATCCAAACTCCAAACACACAAAGTTATTATTTGACTTTTAATTGAGGTTTAGCTTTTTGGGGATTTACTGTTTCGTACATTGGAAAATTAATTTTATTAAAATTTCGTCAGGCCACTGCCCATAGTGATGTGTCAAATCTTAGGAAGGTATACGTGTGTGGTAAATAGGATTTTTTTGAACACCTTTCGGGTATCGGAACTTTGAATTTGTGACATGGCGAAATGCCCGAAGCACGAAACTCTAAAGTATTTCCTAGTGGCTTGATCCTTTAATAATCAGGTAGCTCCATAAACTCAGGGAAAAAGGAAATGTTCGATCAATGGGATAATTTAATCGACGGTGGGCCTTGTGTGCTCCTTAAGGATAAGAACAAAATTCATTTTGTTGACTTGGTGTTCAACACCTCCTTCAGGACTCGCCACATGGTCTAACAGCCTCCTGTGGATCCATTAACTCTGGCGGTGATGAGTTTACCAATCACCCGCGGGTTTTGGTCTAACAACTGTCGTACTACCACAAAAATTGGTATCAAATCCATCCTTTTTTATCTAAGGTTAGATCCTAAGAGATTAAACATGACTAGTCATGAAGGATCTTCAACCAACTAGGCCCCTCTGTTCAATGGAACAAAATTTGCCTTCTGGAAAATTAGGATGAGAACCTACATAATGGCTTTAGGTGTAGATGTCTAAGATGTGGTAGAGACTGGTTATGTAAAGCCAGTTGTACTAGATAATAAGGATGACAAGCTATAATTCAACTTCAATGCTAAGGATATGAATGCTATCCTGAGCGGGCTTACAGAAGAAGAATTTGTAAAAGTTATGCACTTAGAAACTGCCAAAGAAATGTGGGACAAACTCATTAGGAGTTATGAATGTAATGAGAAGGTAAAGGATGTCAAACTTCAAATCTACAGAGTATAGTTTGAACAACTACAGATGAAAGAATATGAAACTATTGGAAAGTACTTTCTAAGAGTTGAAGAACTAGTAAATGCAATGAAAGCTCTTGGTGAAAAAAATTGAGGAAGCCTCTTTAGTTCAGAAAATTTTGAGATCTCTGCCAGATAGATTCAACCCAAAGGTCTCTACTATAGAATAACTTAATGATATAGAATCTTTGGCTGTTGATCAACTTCTAGGAACATTGACTGCATATGAAATGAGGATAGGTAAATATAAATCCAACACTAGATAAGCTTATTTTAAAGTAGATAAGAATAAGGAATATGAGCCTGATGAAATTGAAGAAAAATTTGTGAGAAGACTAAAGAAAGGATCATGCAAGTATCAAGGCAAGTTTCCCTTCAAATGTTTTAATTGTGGAAAGATAGGTCACTTTGCATCTAAGTGTCCACACAAAAAGAAGGACCAGAACTCTAAAGGTGAAGAGAAGTACAAATCCAAAAGATTTGATAAAAAGAAAATTTTATGTGTAAACAATGATGACTCTTCAGAAGACACAAATAATGACTCCTCTTGTGAAGATAAGGTAAATGAATCCATGTTTATGGCCAAAGAGGATTATGATAATAAAATCACAAGAAGTGATTTTAATGATGAAGAAGTTGTGTTTGACCTGGAAGGAGAGCTGATTAGTTCTTTGAAAGAGATTGACAGACTCAGGCTTAAGAAGAGAAAGAAAAAACAATTGTTGATACAGTTCGAGAAAAGCAGTAAAAAACTTGATGAAGACTTTTCCCTACTAAAAGTGGAATTAGAAGAGGCAACGAAAATAAAGGACATTCTAAAACAACAGTTATTAGAGAAGAAGGCAAGATGTGAAACTTTGGAAGAAGAAGTAGTGAAAACTAGGAAAGAGTTGGAGAAGTTTCAAGCCTTGTATCACCAGAATCTATCAAGCATCAAAGCCTTACAAGGATTAGCCACCATTCTGAATCAACAAAGGAGTCCAAAGTTGAAAACTGGTTTGGTTTATGAAGAGGGATCAAGTAGCGGTCAACCAAACAACAAAGAATCGATCAAGTTTGTCAAATCTACAACCAATGACAACAACAAACCTGTAGACACAAAGGAAGATAATCAACTATCAAGGAGGAGTAAAAGAAAAGGTGTTAGAACTGAATATGTAGATCAAATAAATAATACACCCTTTTCTCAAGGAAATCATCAACATGGAAGAAATCAACCTACTCAAAGAATATAGCCATTTTCCAGGTACAAAGATTTTTTCTATGGATATTGTTTCTACTGTTCTAACTGTGGCCACAAAGCTGTAAAATGTTCCTTAAGATTTAGACATGAGCAATCAAGATTCCCAAGGAATAAATATCTGCCACAACAGAGAATGAGACAGCCAAGTAACAAACAACCACAGATTGCAAACTGTCAAATTAAGTTTAGAGACATGCAACTGAGGAACTCAAGAAATAATAAACAGTCAATGCGTAGACAATGCTGCAACAATCACTTTGACCTATTGAAAAATGAGTTTGAATGCTATAACTGTCATAACTTCAACCACAAATATGCAAACTGCCATATGAAGAATTACAAAGCAGATCCAAAGATAAATATCTTTGCTAGAAATGCCAACACATGGAAAAAGAAAGATAGTGAAAAATGTGGTCTACTAATTTCAACTCAAAAGGACTCCTGGAATATAGAAAGTGGATGTTCCAAGCACATGACTGGAGACAAGGATAATCTTTTTTCTATGAGTAAAATCAAAACAGGAAATGTGACCTTTGAAGAAGATTGTAAGGTAAAAAATGTAAAATCAAGACAAGTGGTGGCTAAAGGCATAAGGACAGATAATGATGTTGATATTGAATCCTCCCATGAAAGAAGAGAAGAAGTAGAAGAAGAATCATGTCATAAGCCAGAAGTAGAAGTTGTGAAGGTTGAGAAGTCAAACACCCAAATCAAGTTCTTGAACAACTCCATGACCCTGGATGAGATCTTGGATAGTCAGAGATCACAAAATGACAAATCCGGTCTTGGATACAACAAGGAAGAAATAAATACTCCTAAGAAGTCTAACATAATTCCTTCATTTGTAAAAAGGGAAAGCAGGTATGAGAGTGTTTGTAATGGTTTTTTCTTGTGATGAATATAATAAGAAAAGCCTTGATTGTAGGCATCCTGAAATAAATAAATAAATAAAAATAAAATGAAGTTACTGTAATAGAAGATCAAAGAAGCCTGATAGGGGGAGTCATTCAGTTACGACAAGAAAATGTCGATGAAGGAGTCCCAGTGAGAAAGGTGAGAAATATTGAGTCTGCTACAGAGGACACAACTGAAGCTAAAGATGAACAGGTCCAAGAATCAGAAGGAGAAGACTTTGAGTTAGATACAAATACTCTACAGGACTCAAATAAGAGAATCCATCCTCTCAGGGGGAGTATGTATTGGTTGAATATATGATACCTCCAGAAAAGTATTACAACAACTCGTGGGGAGCATGTTTTCTTTGACATTGATGTCAAAGGGGGAGAAAAGGTGTGGATTCTATAGGTGGAGGTCTAAGAAGAATAGTGCAGTCGTTCAGGGCTTCCATTAATGCCAAAGGGGGAGATTGTTGGCATGTTTATAGGAAGAGTGTGCTTGTCATTGATGGAAAGAACAACATCGACGATGGCATGTTTATAGGAAAGAACAACAGATAACCAAATATCAAGAGACCAAAAGTTGAGAAAGGTAGAATGTGCCAGGTTGGCACCAGAAGTCTTTTAGGAAGATGAAGATGAGCAAGCTTGAGAAGCTCAGAAGAGATCGATTAGAGTTGCACATAGATAGTGCAGAGTTGCATGCAGACTACAAGTGTGCACTAGGGTTGAGGGAAACTTTTTCCAAAGCTCAAGAGAGATAGTGTTCTGAGATGTGTAGATGAGATCCCATACATCAAGGCTCACAAAAGGATCAAAGGTCACAAAACCTTTGACACTTAGAAATTCTTCCAAGTCGGGAGGATACGTAAGCTCGGGAGGAGGACCGACAGTGGTCATTGGATCACCAATCCCGAATACCCGATGGTCATCATATCAGAGTCCAGACAAGAGGAGTGCGCAAAGGAGGAGATTAGACCTCAGTTGTCGGATCGGAGCACGTAGGACTAGCAACCATTGGATCTAGTATAAATACGAAGAGGATAATGGCCAAAAGTCATCCTTGAACTCAGGATATGTGAATTCATGAAATGATATGAGTCGTTGGATCTAGAGGACACATAGAGATAGATCAACATTTCGCTGACTCACGAGCTAAAGAGGTCAAAGGTGAGAGTTGTAGGAACTCATGATATGCGAAATCGCAAAATAATCTGAGCCATTGGATACAGAGGACACGTGGCGAGACATCATCATTTCGCTAACTCGTGAGCTGGAGAAGTCAAAGGTGAGAGTTATAGGAACTCGCGATATGCGAATTCACGAAATGATCTGGGCCGTCGGATCATCAAGATATCTCGACCGTTGATTTGATATGAAGCATTTCAGAGTTTTGAGAGTTCATGTCTGACGTGGTCTGCAATTGTCCTTGCTAACGTGGATCTCATCTCGTGGCACATGTTCTTCTCCTAGTTCTGACGACCCAAATTAGTACTCGATCCAATGGTTAAGATCTCTCCTTCGCACTTCGTGATTTCACGATTTCTCATATCACGAGTTCCTGTTATGAGTTGCCTCAAAACTCCCAACTCACGAAACTCTGGAATGATTCATATCATATCAACAATCAAGATCTCTCGATGATCCGACAACCCAGATCATTTCGCGACTTCGCATATCAAGAGTTCCTGCTATGAGTTGCCTCGAAACTCCCAGCTCGTGAAACTCCAAAATACTTCATATCAAATCAGCGGTCGAGATCTCTCGGTGATCCGACGGCCCAGATCATTTCACAACTTCGCATATAGCGAGTTCCTACAACTCTCACCTTTGACTTCTCCAGCTCACGAGTCAACAAAATGATGATCTCTCGCCACGTTTCCTCTGGATCTAACGACTCAGATCATTTCGCAATTTCACATATCGTGAGTTCCTACAACTCTCACCTTTGACCTCTTCAGCTCGCGAGTCAATGAAATAATGATCTCTCGCCACATCTCCTCTGGATCCAATGACTCATATCATTTCGTGACTTCACATATCACGAGTTCGAGGATGGCTCTTGGCCATTATCCTCTTCACAGTTATACTGGATCCAACGGTTGCTAGTCCTATGCGCTCCAATCCGACGATCGAGGTCTAATATCCTCCTCTATGTGCTCCTCCTGTCTGGACTATGATCTAACAACCATCGGGTATTTGGGATTGGTGATCCAACTACCACTGTCGCTCCTCCTCCTAAGCTTACGTATCCTCCCAACTTGGAAGAATTTCTAAGTGTCAAAGGTTCTGCAACCTTTGATCCTTTTGTGAGCCTTGATGTATGGGGTCTCGTCTACGCGTCTCAAAATGCTATCTCTCCTAAGCTTTGGCAAAATGTGCCCTCAGGCCTAATGCACACTTGCGCTCTATGTGAAACTCTAATCAATCTCTTATGAGCTTCTCAATATTGCTCATCTGCGTCTTCCCAAAATACTTCTGGTGCCAACCTGGCAAATTCTGCCTTTCTCAACTTCTGTTATCTCGAGCTTTGGTTCTCTGTTGTTCTTGCATGTAAACATGCCATCATCGTTTTCATTCTTGCCATCAATGACAAGCACACTCTGCGTGTAAACATGCCAATAGATTTATCATTTGGAAACCGACCTTTGAGATAAAGTAAAAAGGATAGGGTAAATCTTCAGGCTTATAGTTTTAAAATATGTTCCAACAGGAACCACGACCAACAATAAGGTGGAAGCATATGCCCTATTATGAAGTCTTAATCTAGTCATCTCTCTGTAGATTAGAAAACTCACAATGTTAGGAGACTCTAGTTTAATTATAAAGCCTGTGAACTCAAAAATCACGCCCTCAGATATCTATCTTGCCTCCATTCCACGAAGGATTCGATGCACTTGTAAAAATTTTGACACATTAGAATGGTTCCACATCTTGCGAGAGCATAATGTGATGGCTAATCTAAAATCCAACTCGGCCACTAAGAAAAATAGGGGGGGGGGGTCTCTACATCAATAATTAAAGGTATGACCAACCTATACCTTAGTCTACATCACTCATAAATCGAACTCAAATCATTTTTGCAAATGGCATGAGGCATGGATTACGACACCCATGTAGCAAGGATAGGGTTGATAAGTATAATGTTTCAATGGCTCCTCGCTACTAGGTCAACCACTTTATGGTTTATCTTAGGAGCTTTGGAGCATGGTGTATATCCTCCATGGTGTCTCAGATTTGGTCCTCATTTTTTGTCATCGCTAGCCATAGTGCATTTGATGAGGTACGAGATTAATTGCGAGTTGGAGGAATCCTTCTCTCTAGTCTATCCTTCCTTTGTAGAAATTGAAGTATTGGAATTAGTTGTTTGGAATTGGTTGAGAGAATTATTTTGATGGCATATGTTCAATGTTGTCTCTCCAATTGGGTATTCTCAGTTTGCAACTCTTGGCTCATAGGAGATTAACCTTCGCAATATTTAGAACATTTGTCTCTCTCTTCAGCGACATGAACACAAAATCAGCGAGCTAATCACATCCTTTCAATCTCATCTTAAAGGGTCACACAAATCAGAATGTGGCTTCAATATCAAGATTGAAATTATTATGGGAATATTGTTGTAGCAGAAGGAACAATTAGATGCATTGGAAATAGAGGTTCGGGAATTAAGTTGTCAACAAGGCTCATCATCAACAAGGAAACAAGAGGAATTTCCTTCAACCTCCTCCTCCACAGAACCACACTAGATTCAATTACAATTAACCCTTGGTTTTCATGATAACAAGCATCAGAGGAGCCCACACCAACCGGTGGGACTCAAGGAGAATAATGATGGGATAAAACATTCATGGAAGCTACATTCCATCTCTAAATTTCTAGTAGATATGTTTTGTATAGTTTATTTTATGAATATAGTAATAATTTCTCTTATGTTTGGCCTTTTAGAATATTTTGGACTCTGTATTAAGTTATGTATGGCCTTGTATCTAGTTAATTTAGAGGAACTAATCAGACCCTATGAACAACATCATCATGGTAGGATGTCTTTTTTGTATATCTCTGTTGTAAACCTTGGCTTCAACCTTTTTACTTAATATAACATCATATTAAATAAAAGAGAAATTACCTAAAACATATCGACCTTCAAAAAGTGTTAATTTTAACTTGTCCAACTTAAAAAAAGCTCCATTTAACTTACTTATCTCTCACCTATTGTATATATATTCGCATATTTTACAAGCAGCGTATTCTTGTCATTGATGGCAAGTACAACAACGACAATGGATTAAGTATAGGAAGAATGTGCCAGGTGGGCACCAAAAGTATTTTGGGAAGACGTAGCAGAGAAAGCTCGATAAGATCAGAAGAGATAGTGCAGAGTATGTGTGTTTGTCATTGATGGCAAAGATCACGACCAACAACACAGGGATAATGGCATGTCAATGGCAAGTTCAACAAGTGATCGTTGGATCCCATTCAGAAGCGTAAACTCCAGGAGTCAAGGAAGCAACTCACGGCAGAAAATCCCGAAATGCGAAACCATGACTTAATCTCCATTTCAGAGTTTCGGATACCGGGAGTTGGAGGTGTCAAGGAAACTCACAACAAGAATGATGAAATCATGAAATGCGAAACCACAATGTTTTAGAGTTTAGGATACTGGGAGTTGGAGGAGTCAAGAGTCGAGACTCTTCATCACAGGAGTCCTGAAGTTGCGAAATGCGAAACGCCGAAATCCCGAAACAGGCACATCAACAAAGACTCCATTTCGGAGTTTCGCAAACTGGGAAATCAAAGATCAAAGGAACTTTAACCTTTCAAGTAGCGAACCTCGAAATCACAAAACAGGCACATCAACAAAGCACATTAGCAAACCACCTCATCTAAGGACACATGGCACAATTAGGCAATGACAAGTGTCAAGCTAATTCAACATTTCAAGCACATGTAAGTCACGAATTAGAGTGACATGTGGCAGCTATTCAACACATGTCAATCCACGTGTGACGTCAGCAGGTTTACGTCACATCGGAACTTTCTATTTTGGGGTTTTACATAGCAAGCATAAACTCCACCATCATGAAGTCTCAAACTCCGAAATGACGAAAGGGACTATTGTGAGTCTTGAAAACCCGAAAGGAAAAACTCTGAAATCCCGTCAACCGTCCATCTCAGTGGGTTATGTGAACCATCCGATCACTTCGGAGATTTTGTGATCATGAATTTTATAATGTTGGAGTCATGATGAATCGAAGGGAAAAACGCTGAAATCCCATCAGTCGTTTGATTAAGAAAAGAAGGGATCAGATTATGAAGTCTTGTGTACCGTTGATCTGGCTCCATTTCGGGGATTACGACTTGGAGTGTCGAGACACTTCTTCACAGGAATGCCGAAATGTGAAAACACCTTTGGGTATAGGTTGTGGTCACCGTCAGTGGTCATGTGAGAGGGAGGAGCTAGCACCAAGTTAAGCTCCTTTTCGGTGATCGTAACATGAAGATTCGAGACTCTTCACCACAGGGATGCCAAAATGCCGAAATGTGAAATGGCGAAATCAATGTGAGACCCTATGCTTGTAATCCAATGGTGTTGGATACTTGGAAATCTGATCGAAGGGCTATTGTTGCTCTTCACAGTTAATCAATCAGTTACGATTTAGTTAGCAGAACTGAATCATGACTCTTGGACGGTTGGTGATTTAGTTGCTGATGCGTTTTCTTGGAGGTTCACAGTGTAACTGCTAGAAATGACTGATGGTTTCTGTCAGAGGTCTCAAAGAGGATTTAGGGTGATCGCCAGAGAAGATGAAGAGTCTCGAGGCATCTTCCAGTGGCATGAAGACTGTTCATAGAGGCTATTGACAGAGGTAAGACCATTGAAGCCTGGAACTGCAACAGAGGGAATGAGCTCGACTATGACAGAGAAGACGAAGAGTCTCGATTGCTGGAGAGGCTAAGGAATCTTAGCATAACACCTAGTGATGATGGACGCATGGGTTTAACCGCTAGAGAAGCTAAAGAGTTGTAATGATGATCAGGCAGAGCACTTGACATGGGGAGAGCATGCAGAAGCATTGTGAATAGAGGATGCAGAAGATGCACAGAGAGAATAAAAACACAAAACAGAGAAGAGATTGTGTGTTGTTGAGAGTGATTCATGTGTGTAGAAGGAGGCAGAGTGCAGTAGCTGAAATGCACAGAAGAGGAATGTTGCATAGAAGGGACATGGCGCACAAAGCATAAAAGGCAAGAGAACATAAAGCGTAAGCAAAGTGTGCAGGAAGACACTGATGCAGGTAGAGCAGAGCAGTGTAGCAGAACAGTGATGAGACCGGTAAGCCATTGATAAATATTGTATCACGGCGATAAATTTACAGATAGCAAACTTTATATATCAGGGTGGTAGGGAGGTGTTAGGGAGGATTGTTGTCCTCAGAGGTTCAAGTGGGTGCTTGAACACAGGGAGTTGTAGCTTCCATCTGGTTGCAACCAGAAAAACCAGGGTGGCAGGGTGGTGCAAGGGAGAACTGTTGTTCTCTGTTTTACAGGTTGGTGCCTGTGTGATTGGAAGTTAGTGCTTCCATCCAGTTGGTGCTGGAACACTTAGGGAGTTGTTGCTTCCTTCTAGTGGGTGCTAGAGAAACCAGGGAGTTGGTGCTTCCTTCTAGTGGATGCTAGAGAAACCAGGGAGTTGGTGCTTCATTCTAGTAGGTGCTAGAGAAAACAGAGAGTTGGTGCTCTCAGCAAGTTGTTGCTTGCAAAACAGAGGTTGTAGCCTCACAATGAGTTGGAGATCATATGTATGATAATGTACAGAATGTAAAGATTACTTATCATACCAAAAAGAAGACGTTTTTATCCTTTATGGGTTTCCTTAAGAAATATTTGTCTCTGTATATTTCGTATGTGTGACTGATGTCGAATGTTCTATTGCTTATCTCCCTGCATTATTGTGATTGTCATTAAGTGCTCTGCAAAGAGTTTAAAATAAACATAATTGTTTAAGCACGGTAACAATTGATTCACCCCCCTCCCAGTTGTCCAATAATATATACATCGTATAATAATAATAATATGTTATACATTATAAATTGGTTTTTATATTTTAGTAATTTTTGTTCTTATTTAATGGTGTGGAAATTAATTAGTGAATAGTATTTTCAATTTACCAATTTTAAATTGCTGTCTACTCTTACTAGTATAATTATTGGTTGTAAACATTAATGTATTTGAAGAATGTTTAGTGTTTTATGTTACGTTAATTATCTTTTTACATTAGTAAAATTTTATGTCAAGTTAATTATCTTTTTACATTAAGTAAAATTTACTTAATTTTATGTCACGTTAATTATCTTTTTACATTAAGTAAAATTTTCGTATTTTGCTTAATGTAATTAATTACTGGTTCAAAATAAACAAAATTTTTGAGGATTATAACATTTGTTAATATATATAATTTTTTGAAAATATTTGTTTTTTATCAATCTCAATTAATGTATTAGTATAATTCATTTTATTCGTTATTTAATCTTCCCAAAAGTAATAGGGAAATTGTGTAACCTACATGTTTATCATCATGTTTTTTAATCTTCCCAAAAGTAATAGGGAAATTGTGTAACCTACAGGTTTATCGTCATGTTTTTTTTTCTATTTTGTTTGACAAATTATATATATAAAATGATTAGAAAAAAAATATTATTAATTAAAGAAAAGTAAATAATAAATAAAGAATTAAAATTTAGACATCCACAACTTACTCATTCATTTATGCTCCAATGTCATCCCTTATCATTTTAAAATGTTGTGGGTCCTTGCGTCCATGAGGCTTACTTTTTTTTCTTTTCAAAATGCACAAATCTATCAGATATTGTAGAATCATTACTAAAACAAGAAGCATCATTCTCATTAACACATATGATTATCTTTAACAATGTTAACATGAGAACACAAAAATGTTATGAAGTTATAATGTTATCCATTATAACTTCAAATCTATTATGTGCCAAAATGGATCAAATATCTCAAGGTGAAAACATTTCCTTCAGTTTTAATCCCTCTTTGCTCATCACAGGTTTAAATTTAAAATGGATTTATGTTGGTTCTTTTATGCATGTATATATCTGTGTGGGGGGCGGGGGGGGATATAAGGGAGATTCAAATCAATAAGTAATTGACTTGGGGGTATTTTGATGAAGCACAACAAGATGGGAAGTGTGGAATAGGCTTTGTTCTTCACATTTATGAGCAACATTATTTAGTTGGAAAGGCTAACATTGGTGTGAGTACAAACAACTAAGGATAATTTTAGGCTCTCCTAACATTATTTAAATGTGCAACGAGGAGGGATGTTCATGACTTGCACGTTTTTGGGGACTCTAAGATAGCTATTGGCTTGATGAATAACCATATATAGCTTTCCAATGTGGCTTTGGGATATATTGGCCAAAGTCTAAAATATTTTTCTTCAATTTTTCGGTCCTTGACTTTAGAGAATTAAATTCCACTATGGATCAATTGTCAAAATTTTCATTAACTCTTCTTGATAACCATTTTTTGTCGGAAAAACATGTCGATGGGGAGTTAATATGCCACTTGTCTATAATTTTTATTTTGTTGTCAGCTAGCTATCTTTATATTAATATGGCACAAAAAGTATTACATACAACATTGATTGTAGCCTACCACTTGAAACTAGGTCTATAGTCATGGCTGATTAGCATAGATTTCATCTCAATACAATATATATTGTGCTTCTAAAATTCAGAAAATTGATCAAAGAAACTGTTTGTCCTATGGACTGCAACAGAAAAACTATTTATTTGAATATTGATGAGGCGTCAAGTAGTATCTTCATCTTCATCTTCATCTTATCAGGTTTCTAGGGTTTTTCCCTGATGTGCACACCCTATTACACTGCTAGCCTACATATATATGTGCCCTGCTCCACTACAACCCGTGTACACCTAAAAAACTAGGGTTTTTTTAGTATTTTCTATAATTATGAAACTTTCACCTTCAACCCTTTGTGCTACCTCAGACTTGGGCAATTTCAGATGTATCAATGAGTACATGCTATAAACTTTACACAATAATAGATATTCAGTGTGCTCAATAGGTGCTAATAGGAGATCCTTTCTCTCTTATTTATACTTTCATGTAGATTCCTCAAGGGGTTACCTTCTAACCAACTTAACCCAATTTCCTTATTTTAGGGCTAACCCACTTCTAACCACTTGTCCACTTCAAACCGACTTTGCTACAAATAGTAAATTCTCCACTTCTAACCCACTTTGCTACAAATAGTAAATTCTCCACTTCTAGTTGCAGCTAAATTATTTTTAATTATTTTTGTATTGCAACAACTTAACCCATGATTAACTCCTAGTTGCACTCACTTGACTATTCAACTTCTTCTAGGATCTTCTAAAATAATTTTGACTTCTTTGACCTTCTAGATAACTCATGAGGGTTCTCCAACTTCACAAGGCCATAATTCTCTAACCATGAGGAGTTATGTGACGTTCCACATATCAACGGAAATGACATGACATGTACTATCCATATAGAATAGTCTTACCTGCAAATATATTAAACTTCATACCAATATACATCAATCAAACTGAAGTCCCTTATCCATACTGTTGGGGCTACCAGAATTTTCTACCCAACTTGCTTCAAGGGTTGACATCAATGAAAACCAACCCAATTAATCAACAATCTCCCCCTTTGGAATTGATGGAAACACTCTGATGCAATATTGAATTCATATCACTTATGCTCCCCATGTGACCATTGCTCCCCCTAGAAGCATGCCTCTATGCTCTCTCTCCAAGCATCTACCTCTTTGTCTTGCATTTGATGAATCTCTCCCCCTTTGACATCAATTGCAAAGGTAACTTTATGTACAAGGATATTCCCCCTAAATGAAATATCCTTGGGGCTTCTCCCCATGACTGAACTCTTCCTAAACCTTCTCCCCCAACCTGAACTATCCTCTGTATGGTTCTTCCTTGTGTAAATATAAGACATATAAGATAATCATTTAAAAGCATTCACTTTGGAGTATAAATTACGCTGAGTCTCTAGAGAAGATACTCAAAAGATTCCCTTGGAAGCAGTTTTGTGAAGATATCTACAACTTGTTCCTGTGTTCCCACATATTCAACTTTGATGTTCTTCTCTGCAACCTGTTCCCATAAAAAGTGATTCTTGATTGAGATGTGCTTCGTCTTGGAGTGCATCACTGGATTCTTTGAGATACTGATAGCACTTGTATTATCACAATATATAGGAATGGGCTCATCATGCTCAATCTATATATCTTTCAAAGTTTGTTTCATTCATAGAACATGTGTACAACATGTTGTTGCTACAATATACTCTGCTTCGGTTGTAGACAATGATACTGATGACTATTTCTTGCTTAGCCAAGATACCAAATACTCACCTAAGTAGAATGTAGATCCATTGGTGCTTCATCAGTCGTCAATGCAATATGCCCAATCTGCATCTGTGTAGGCAATAAATGATAGATCCTTTCCTTTTGGATACCATAATCCAAACTCTTTTGTTCCCTTGAGATATCTGAAAGTCCTCTTCACTGCTAGAACATGTGATAGCTTTGGTGCTTCTTGAAATCGTGCCACCTATCCAACTGCCTGCATTACATATGGTCTAGATGTTATCACATATAGTAAGTTGTCAATCATTGACTTGTACTCCCTCTGATCTGTAGACTTTGAATCATCATCTTTTCTCAACTAGCAATTGGTTTTCATAGGAGTGTTAATTGGTTTGCAATCTCCCATTTTGAACCTCTTTAGAATTTCTCTGATATACTTAGTTTGAAAAATAAAAATTCCTTGGTTGCTTTGACATATTTGAAGACCCAAAAGGAAGGATAGTTCTATAAGTAATTACATTTCAAATTCATTCTACATATCCTTTGCAAATTCCTGGCTTAACTTGTCATCATCACTTCCAAAAATAATATCATCAACATAAACTTCAATTAATAAAATACTATCTTGAGTTACCTTGATGTAGGTTGTTGTCTACATTTCCTTTTCTGAACCCTTGTTGTTGTAAGTATCTATCTAGTCTACAATACCATGCTTTTGGGGGATATTTGAGACCATACAAGGCCTTCTTTAATCTGCAAACATAATCTTCATTCTTTAACAACTGAAATCTTTTTGGTTGCTCGATGTAGACTTCTTCTTTTAGTTCCCCATTCAAAAAAGTTGATTTTACGTCCATCTGATACGCTTTAATATTCTTTGACCATGCATAAGCTAGTATCAATCCGATTTCTTCCATTCTGGAAACTGGGGAAAATCTCTCTTCAAAGTTGATCCCTTCAACCTATGTATATCCTTTACATACCAATCTATCTTTGTTCTTGTTAACCTGTCCATCTTCATTCAATTTATTTATGAAGACCCACTTTGTGCCAATCACATTCTTGTACCTTGTTCTTGGAACCAATTCCCAAGTGTCATTCTTCTCTATTTGATCCAACTCTTCATTCATGTCCTTTTTCCAGAATTCGTCCTTTCTGGCCTCTTCAAAATTGTTTGGTTCAATCGTAGATAAGAGTGCTAGGTGCAGTTGTTCTAGTGAACGAATTCTTCTTCTAGTCTCAACTCCTACATCCTTGTTCCCGATAATCTGATCTAAAGGATGATTCTTTTGTACTCGTTTTCTAGGTGTCTTTGGAGGAACTTGTTGAAATTTCTCTTCTACTTCTATCTGATCTTCTTCATCTTCCCCTTCTGTAGCTTCTTCATCCTTTTCTTCTTCTTTGTAAACATGTTCCACTGATTCATTTTCTTCTTCCTTCAATTTTTGTCCACCTGTTTTATAAATTGTTACATTGATGATTTACACAACTTTGTTGAGCCTTAGATTGTAACACTTGTATGCTTTCCTTGTACTTGAGTAACCAACAAATACACCTTTGTCCACATGAGAGTCAAACTTTCCAATTCTGTCATCTTCTCTTTTGATATAGCATTTGAAGGATCAGATCATCTCATTGAGAGGGGGGGGTGAATCAGTGAAACAATTATTATATCATTTTTCTTTATTAATGCAAACAAAATTTTAACACAATATTTTATCGTGGAACCCAAATGGGAAAACCCAAAACTCTTTTCTATTAACTGCAAAATTTTGTTTTACATGTTACCTACAAGGAAGATAATCTTCCTTTTCGATTATCACCAGTAGATCAAGATGCACCCACACCCTTGTTCACTGGTACCAACTAGTAGGAGGCTACGACCCCCTGTTTAGTCAGCTACAACTGACAAGGAAGCACCAAATCCATCTGCATGCACCAACCTTCCCTTGCACCACCCAACCACCCTTAACTTATGAATCCAGTAAAACTTTTGTTATCATTTATTGGATTGCATAACTGCTCTGTCTCCTTTTGTTCTTGATATTCAATAAGACATTGTCATGCACCTTAGAACAAACAGTTCTTCATCTTGGACTCTGCTTATGTTTTTATTTTCTTCACTAGACTACAGAGACACCCTATTCTCAACACTCTTCCTTGTTTATATAATTTTCAAAATGATGTGAGAGTGATAAATTGTGTCCCTTTGTTTGGAACCATCGCACCTCTTAGTTTAACTCAACCATAATCACAGTTTTATCATTCTTACCAAGAAGACTTTTCAGAAATTGATCACAGTTATGGATCAATTTCATCCTTTTAACTCGATCCTGAATCTCTGCAATTATTTCAAAAACTGAGATCATCAAAAATGTTTATGTCAAACCATTACATGCGACCGATAACGCAAAAACCACGAGCTTATAATCTTTAACGATTCTTTATATTTTTCCTTTATATATTTTATACCATATGACCAACGACAGTGACCAGATGCTAGGACAAACGAGTGCTTGAGCACTTATCAATTCAACATTCACGATTTAATCTCTTAATGAGATGGACGACAGTCTAGACATCAGATCAGACGGTTCACTTCTATTTTGTGGAACCAGATCAATGGTCAGTTTTGATCCTTACACCCATCCTTTTAATTCTTAATCTGACACCTGGGACTTAATCAAGCACTGATATGGATGGACACCATTTACTTCATGTGAGTGTGACATGTAGGCAAGGTAGTGGAGTATGATGTCGGAGTGCAAAGGTGGTATGGAAGAGTGGTTTTGCGGTTAGCTCGGAGGGAGGGGTAGGTAGTAAGTCGTAATGAGTGAGGGGAGTCTGAGTTAACAAGAAGGAGACACATTATGAGGGCCCCACATGAGAAATACCACCAACTTGGACCCCCCCCCCACCCACCATTAAAGGCAGAAAGGTCGGGGGGGTCTGATATGCCCTATCGACCATAGATCTAAGTGCTCGATTATCGACCGCTGAGATTAGCATGTCCTTTAACATAAAATGCAAAATTGTCATGTCACCGTGCCTTTTCTTCATTTTGTCACCAAGCATAGATCTGTTTGGCAAGTGACCATTGACGGTCGATGTGGATTGTGATATTCCCTATCAATCCAAGCTCTTGCATGCGTATTGATGATCTTGATCTGATATGATCGTTGACTAGTCTTCTGAGATTCACCGCGCCATATCTTCTAAGATTTGATCTTCATTCTCTCACCCTCTTGAGATTTAATCTCTGCATATCGTCCAACATCATCTTTCTGCATATTGTCCAACTATTTGTCAACAACAACCATTATATACTGACAAAGTACTGGTGATATCGATGACAGTTCGTCATACCAACTTATCATTACATCAATGATATCGACTGTTGACATCAATGACAATATAATATTGACACTATACCAAATACGAATCTAGCCTTCCATACCATGCTCTGGGTGCTTGTTTTAGCCCATATAGTGTTTTCCTTAATTTACAGACATAGTCTCCTTTGTGTAATTTGAATCCTTATGGTTGCTCAATATAAACTTCTTCTTCTAATTTTCCATTGAGAAATGTTGACTTGACATCCATATGGTACACTTTAAATTTTGTGTAGCTGGAGAAATCTAAGAACATCCTAATTGCCTCTAATCTGGCCATAGGTGAAAAGTTTTCTTCATAGTCTACTCCTTCAACCTGAGCATACCCTTTGTTGGATTACTGAGAAGGGGGGGTGAATCAGTAATAGCGTAATTATAATCCTTTTTCTCCAAATAATCCAAGTTTTATATCAATGTAGAATTATTATCCAATAATGAGCAATAAGAAATGAACAATCACACACATACACAATACACCAGTGTTTTACATGGAAACCCAAATCAGGAGAAAACCACAGAATGATTTATCTTATATGTCTTGAAGAATTACATTCATTGGAAGCACCAACTTCCTTTGTTTTCCAGTTGCAACTGGAAGGAGGATCCAACTCCCTAGCTTCTTAGGCTACAACCCGAGGGAAGCTCCAACTCCCCAATTATCTGGCTACAACCAGAAGGAGGCTACAACCTCCTATGTTCTCTGGCTACAACCACTTGTCCTTGCCCCATCCAACCGCACTGAAGTAGAAGTAAAATGATGGAACCACTGTCATACTATAACTGTGAGATATACCACTGTAAACATGTACCAATAAACCTAAACCATGCATCAACCTGTACCTCAACCTGTAATCAACCTGTACCATAAACAAGTGCATCAACCATGCACCAACCTGTACCAAACAATCTGTAATAAACCTATACCATAAACAAGTGCAACCATCCATGTACCAAGTATGTACCAATCATGTGTCAAGTACTCATCAACTATGACTCATCAATATGTACCAACATCATCAACTATACACCTCATGTGTGTGCCAACTCATCAACTACTTGTCTCAACCATGTACCCAACTTGTACCTCAACCAAAATCCCTCATCAATTTCATCATCCAAATATGATTTGTAACTCTATAATGGACCTGGTGTATATGATCATATTCTTGCAAACCTTCCTTAACTTTAACAACAAGAGACTAGCATTTTCATCAAACGTTTCTTTAGTCTCACAAGACTAGTTTTGGATTAGTCAACAACCCTAACTTGAAACAATCATAATTTTGTACCTATGATGAATAAATATCTGAAACTAATATACAATGTTCTTTGGTGTGTTTTATGAAATTCTTCCAGGTGTCACTACTTAGAACCTCTCAGAAAAGGAGTTATGGCAAAAATGGCACACCTTGCTGAATTCTAGCTTATTCTAGAGAGCAACCTTGTAGAGTGTGTCCCGCACAGAATATGTGTTGAATTGATATGAAACTGTTACAAAAAATACTAAAGACTGTAATATAACCAATACATTTGGTCTTACTTAATTTTTATCTGTTATGAAGAATTTATGACGTTTTTACCCGAAACACCTATTTTTGACTAGTTTCGGGACTAGCCACAAACCCTATTTTCCATGGAGTGTAACTCAAAAACTACAACAACCCACAAGATGAATTTTTTAACACAGATAATTGGATATGTTTCCTCAATGAAATATCAATTTCATGGTCTGAATCATTCTATAAAAAACGTTATTGCGAAAATGGTGAGATGACCTCGAAAAAAAATATACCTTAGAAAAGCATCATCAAAAGAATTTATCCTTCCTTGAATTCTGGCCTTCTTTTCTTCACTTTCCTCAGAAATTCGGCTTAGATATCCTTTGGTTACCTCAGAAACCTATAGGTGTTCAATATGCTCAAGTTTGTCTTAAATGAGAGAGCCTTGCCTCTTATTTATACTCTCTAAGTAGCTTCCTTAAAAACATCTTATAGGTCACTTTGCCCACTTTCCTTATTTTAGGGTTAACCCACTTCTAATTTCTCCCTTAAATTTATTATTGAATTAATTTATTTTGTATTCACTTTGAATTATAGTACACTCATCACTTAACTTTATTATTTACCTTTTAAAATCTCTTAAACCACTTTGACTACTTTGACCTTTTGGGGCTTATAGATGACATATGAGGGTCTTCCAACTTCGTAAGGCCATAACTCTCAAACCGTGAGGAGTTATGTGACGTTCCACATACCATAAGAAATACAATGACATGTACTATCCATATAGAATAGTATTACCTAAAAATATATCAAAACTCATACCGTTATCCATCAAACAAACTTGGGTCCATTACCCAAACCTAGGTTCTCCAACTTCTCATGGCCATAACTCTCTAATCGTGAGGAGTTATGTGACGTTCCACATGCCACCGAAAATGGCATCATGACAAGCACTATCGATCTAAGATAGTTTCACTAAAAAATTCACTGGCATTCATCTCATTATTCCACAAATAAGCATGGGTTCTCTAACCATACTTCTAGGATAACTCAATCTGCAAAGCGTCTTCCCGTGAGGGATTTCACCATAAGGGGACTACTTTGGAGTTAATCCATTTCTACTTATTATCAACCATGACAAGACAATAATGAGTCATATTTACATCAAACAATCTTGGGTCCATTACCCAACCTTTGTGCTACAGGGCTTTCTTCAAGGGTTGACATCAATGACAACCAACCTTAATCAACACCCTTTACATACTAATCTGGCTTTGTTCTTGATTACTTGCCCATTCTCATTCATTTTATTTTTATACACCCATTTAGTTCTAATGATATTTTTTATTTTTGGTCTCGAAACTAGTTCCCAAGTTTAATTTTTTTCAATTTGGTCCAATTCTTCATTCATTGCATTGACCCAGTTCTCATCTTTACATGCCTCTTTGATTGAGTTGGGCTCAATTTGTGACAAGAGTGCTATTTATTTTTTATACAACAATTGTCTTCTTGTGTGCACTCCATCACTCTTGTTTCCAATAATAAATTCTTTAGGATGATTCTTTTGAGTTATTCTTGAGGGTGTTTTTGTGTCTCTTCTTTGGGATTGTTCTCTTATCTATTCTTCTTGAATATCTTCTTCATCTTCACTAGTATCCATATCATCCTCTTCCCTTTCTTATTTATTCTCTTCTACTTCTTCTTCTTGTGTACCAATTGACTTATCATCATCTTCATCTTCACTGTCAAGTATAGTTTCTTGATTTTTCATCCTTATCATGTTTAGATAATCCACCTTGACATCTGCACTCTCAACAATCTTATGTAGTCTAATATTGTAGCATGTGTATGATTACTTGTTCGAAGCATATCCATGAAAAATACCTTCATCGGATCTGGCATCGAATTTTCTGAGATTCTCATCAAGCCTTTTGATGTAGCACTTACTTCCAAAGACTCTGAAGTATTTTACTGATGGAGCTCTTCCAAACCAAAATTCATAAGGAGTCTTATTACTATTAATCATTAACTGGCCTCTGTTCAATATGTATATTGTTTTTCTTACATCTTCCCTCCAATATCCATCGGACAATTTTGCATCATTAAGCATAGTCCTTCAAGCCTCCTAAAATGTTTGATTCCTTCTTTTAGAAATCCCATTTTGTTGAGGTGTTCTAGCAGCAGAGAATTGTATTTTTATTCCATGGGTTTCACAGAAGAGATCAAACTCTTTTGATGTGAATTCACCACCATTGTCTGATCTAAGGAATTTGATTTTTGTCTCGTTTTCATTCTCAACAAGGGTTTTAAAGGCTTTGAATTTGTTAAGTGCTTCTGATTTTTCTTTGAGAAAACATATCCAACCCATTCTAGTAAAATCATCAATGAAAAACATAAAGTAGGACTCTCCTTGCAAGCTCTCCATCCTTGTAGGTCCACAAAGGTCAGTGTGAACAAGCTCTAAAGGTTTTGAGGTTGAGTATTCTTTTGCTTTGAACCTTATTCTAGTTTTCTTTCCTAGTTTCCAGTGTCTACACATAATATTTGATGGATTTATGATCTTTGGCAAGTTTCTTACTACACCAAGATTGTTGACTTTCACTAGATTGTCAAATTTAACATGTCCTAACCTTTTATGCCATAGCCAACTTTCATCTGTTAGATTCATGTGGCATTCCTCATTCAATTTTGCATCTAGTCTATACACATTTTCGGGAGTTCTAGGAGTAGTACCAACAAGTTTTCCTATGTCTTCTCTCCTAATCTCACATTTCTAGGAATCAAAGATACAAAAGTTCCCCTAATCACAAGTTTGGCTGACACTTAATAGGCTAGGTTTCAGTTTTTCAACAAGAAACACATTCTTGGCTTTGTCTTTTCCCAAGCTCATAGTGCCTTTCCCAAGTATGTTACCTGAAGTATCGTCACCAAATGTAACTTTACCCTTTTGTTTTTTTAAGTTCAGAAACTTGTCCTTGTTTCCTATCATATGTTTTGAGCACCCACTGTCAACATACCCAAGATCTTCTTTATCTTGGGCTTTTAAGGAAATAAGACATTCCTTCTTTGATGTTTTTTTCTTTCCAAAGCTTTGTTTGCTCTCTAATGAATTTTGGTTGTTCTAAGACTTCCATTAATATGAAATTAATGGCCTTATGTCCATGGTTATGACATCTAAAGCATTCTAGGTCCCGTTCTTGTAAAGGTGCAAAAGAGTTATAGTTTCTTCTTTTGACTTGATTTAGGGTTTGGTTATATTTACGGTTATAATTCTTATCCCTCAAATTTTTCTTTCTATATTCTCTACGATTCATAGCCTTGTGTTCAAAATTAGAGCATGCAAAGAAGTAACCAAAGAAAATACGAGGATACCTGTTTTGATAAAACTTCTTTGGTATTGTCTTATCTTCCTTGTTGATGGTTGGAAGTGGTCCTCTGGAGTTATGATCATTACTTGTCATCTCTTCATTTTTCTTCTTGAATGTACTGAGGAGAGTATCTGCATATGATTTTGAGTTAACTCAAATTTCTTCTTGAGAATATCCTATTCCATTTTTATTACTTGAATCCTTTTATGTGGTAATGATCTTATCTAATATTTTATAACTATTTTCATATTTTGTTTGAGTGAGTTTTGCATCAAGTTCTTTTCTTAGGTGAACTATTTCTACCTCCATTCTTTCACAGGTCATTTGTTTTTCTTTAAGAGACTTTTCTAGACATTATTCGATCCTATTTGTTTCTAGGATTTGTTTTTTCAGGTTGGTCATGAGTTTCACCATCTCCTTTTCTTTTTGTTCATGTTTTTCCTTTTGTTCAACTACAAAAATTTTCAGTTGTTTATATCTCGTTTTGTATTTTCTTAATTCATCCAAGGCACTGAGGAGTTCTTCTTCCATATTAACTTTTTCTTCATCTTCTGACTCTTTCTCATGTTTAATTTCCTCTACCTCTTTAGACTCTTCAATACCTAGAAAAAGGACTTCATCATCATCAGATTCATCACTGTCACTGGACTCTGATGAACTGATGTTTTCTTCTTTTGAGTAGAAATTTGTTTTCTCTTTGTAAAAAAAATTCTTGTAGTTGGGTTTTTCCTTCTTATTGTATTGTGTAGTTTTGTTTTCTTCATCTTTAGGGTCCTCCTTGGGATAGGGACACTTGGCTTCAAAATGTCCAACCTTGCCACAGTTAAAACATCTGAAAGGAAACTTGCCTTTGAAATTCCTTGCTCCTTTCTGAAGTTTTATAATAAAATTAGCTTCTTCCACATAAGATTCTTCATGATGGATGGATTGAGGTTTTTTCTTCTGAATTTTTGTTTTCTTGAGCACCTTGAATTCTTCCTCTCCTCGTGGGAGGTTCTCATGACCTAATATTAACTCATAGGCTGTGAGGATTACATACAATTCATCCATGGTGATTTTATCTATATTTTCCCGATATTCAAGAGATGACACTTTAGAATTGTACAAAATAGGTAGTGTTCTTAGAAAATTTTCAAATAGCTCATTGTCTAGAACTTCTACTCCCAATCCTTTGATTGCATTAATAATATTATCAATTCTTTCAAAGTACTCTGAGATATTCTCTTCGTCCTTCATTTTCATACCTTCATATTGTACTCTGAGGGTGTGGAGTTTGGCCCTCTTTACCTTGGAATCTCTTGCATATATGGTTTCCAATTTATCCCAGAGTTGTTTTGCATTATTATAGTTTAGTACCTTAGCAAGGATTTTCTTACTCAATCCAGCTTGTAGTGTGTTTAAAGCCTTTGCATGTTCCCCAAAAAAATTATTTTCTTCTGCTTCTATGGGAGTGTCTTTTGGAACATCATATCCCTTTTCCACTAATGTCCATACTTCCAGTCCAATGGACATCAGATAGATTTTCATTCTAACACTCCAGAAGACATAGTCTTCACCAATAAATAGGGGGATTTTTTATGACATCTTCAATTGTTGATCCATTCTAATGTATATTCCTCTTCAAGTGATTTAAACATTTTGTGAAGAGACCTTCTCTGATACCAATTGAAGGATCATATCATGTCACTGAGAGGGGGGGTGGGGTGAATCAATGACACAATTATTATATAATTTTTCTTTTATTAATGCAAACAAAATTTTAACACAATATTTTATCGTGGAACCCAAATGGGAAAACACAAAACATTTTCTATTAGCTGCAAAATTTTGTTTAACATGTTACATAGAAGGAAGATATTCTTCCTTTTCGATCAACACCAACTGATCAGGATGCACCCACACCCTTGTTCACCAACACCAACTGGTAGGAGGCTACGACCCCCTGTTTAGTCAGCTACAACTGACAAGGAAGCACCAACTCCCTCTGCAGGAACCAACCTACCCTTGCACCACCCAACCACCCTTAACTTCTAAATCTGGTAAAACTTATGTTATCATTCAATGGATTTCATAACTTCTTTGTCTCCTTCTGTTCTTGATATTCAATAAGACATTGACAGACACCTTAGAAAAAACAGTTCTTCATCTTGGACTCTTCTTCTATTTTGATTTTCTTCATTGGACTACAAAGACACCCTATTCTCAACACTCTTCCTTGTTTATATAATTTTCAAAATGATGTGAGAGTGATACATTGTGTCCCTTTGTTTGGAACCATTGCACCTCTTCGTTTAACTCAACCATAATCACATTTTATAATTCTTACCAAGAAGACTTTTTAGAAATTGATCACAACTATGGATCAATTTCATCCTTTTAACTCAATCCTAAATCTCTGCAATTATTTCAAAAAATGAGATCATCAGAGGCACTTCTATCAAACCATTACATGTGGCCAATAATGCAAAAACCATGAGCTTATAATATTTAATGACGCTTTATCTTTTGACTTTATATCTCTTATACCATATGACCAATGACAATAACCATACGCTAGGCCAAACGAGTGCTTGAGCACTTATCAATTCAATGGTCACGATTTAATCTCCCGATGAGATGGACGGCAGTCTGAACATTGGATCAGACAATTAACTTCTATTTCGCAGAACTGGATCAATGGTCAATTTTGATCCTTACACCCATCCCTTTACTTCTTAATATGACGGTTAGGACTTAATCAAGTAGTGAGATGGATGGTCACCATTTACTTCGCATTAGTGCGACATGTAGGTAGGGTAGTGAAGTGTTACGTTGGAGCATGGAGGTGGTATGGAAGAGTGGTTTGGCGGTTAGCTCAGAGGGGGGGGGTAGGCAATAAGTGGTAATGAGTGAGGGGGGTATGATTTAACAAGAAGGAGACATGTTATGAGGGCCCCACATGATAAATACCACCAACTCGGACCCCCCCCACCGTTAAAGGTAGAAAGGTTGGGGGGGTTCGATATTCCCTATCGACCGTAGATCTGAGCGCCCGATTATTGGCCTCTAAGATTAACATGTCCTTTAACATAAAACACCAAAATGTCATGTCACCACTCCTTTTCTTCATTTTGTCACCAACCATAGATCTATTTGGAAAGTGACCATCGACGATCGATGTGGATTGTGATATTCCCTGTTGATCCAAGCTCTTGTGTGTGTATCAACGATCTTGATCTGATCTAATCGTTGACTAGTCTTTTGAGATTCATTGTGCCATCTCTTCTGAGCTTTGATCTTCATTCTCTCACCCTCTTGAGATTTAATCTATGCATATCATCCAACTGTTTGTCAACAACCATTATATGCTGATAGAGTACTGATGATATCAATGAAATTTTTTCATACCAACTTATCATTACATCAATGATATCGACTGTTGACATCAATGACAATATATTTTTGACACTATATCCAACAACATTTGCTTTGGAAAACTCTGAAGTGATTCACATTTCCAGTCTTACTTTCCATAGCTTGTAGGGAGTTTTGTCACTGTTGTTTTTTAGCATTACTATGTTTTGAATATGAACTATTGTATGCACTGCATGTGTCCAAAAGACATATTTCAATTTAGAATCCATTATCAGTGTTTGAGCCATTTCCTGTAGTGTATTGTTCTTTCTTTCAATAACTCCATTCTGTTGAGGTGTCCTAGAAATGGAGAATTACCTTTTTATTCCATGCTTGCTGCATAAATCCATAAATTCCTTTGAAGTAAACTCTCCTCCATTATCAAATCTCAAACATTTGATTTTTGAATCCATTTCATTTTCAAACATTTCCTTGTATACCTTGAAGTTTTCAAATGCTTCTAACTTATTCCTGAGAAAAAAAACTGTAGTCATTCTTGTATAATCATCAACCAATAACATAAAGTATTTCTCACCTTTTAAACCCTTTGTTCTAGTTGGTCCAACTAGATCAATATTCACAATTTCTAGTGGTCTTCGTGTTGAGTATTCCTTTGATTTGAACCTTGTCTTTGTTTTCTTTCCTTGTTGACAATGCTTGCATAATGTGTTGGTTGGTTTCATGATATGGGGCATTTCTTTGACTGCTTCATTTTTGTTGACATTGACGAGGTTATCGAAGTTTATGTGACCCATTCTTTTGTGCCATAGCCAAACTTCATCTTCCTTTCCTAGACAACACTTTTCATTTTCAATTTCACTTAATATATATATGTGTGTGTGTGTGTGTGTGTGTGTGTGTGTGTTTCTTGAAGTTCTTGCAGTTGTTGCAATCAATTTTCCTGATCATGTTTTTCTCATCTCACACATTTGACTTACAATTAGAAGATTATGTTTCATATCTTCCACTAGTAGAACATTTTCTACCTTAGTATTCTTGTTTCCAATTCTGACTGTGCCATTTCCAATTATTCTGGATGAGTCATCATTTTCAAAGGAGACTGATCCATGTCTTTCCTTTCTTAATGTAAGAAACATGTTTTCATCACCTATCATGTGCTTTGAACAACCATTGTCAACATACAAACCACGTTTCTTATGTTTATCTTGTAGAGTGAGCGTGCATTCTTCATTTTTAAATTGATCATGCTTTCTTATCTAGATTCTCTGTTGAGGTTCATGTATGTGACTATTGTTATTCTATTGAGATTCTCTAGGAGGGACTGTCATTGTACAATCTTTGGCCATGTGTCTAAAGTTGTTTCATTTTTAGCATTCCACTTCAGTTCTCAATTATTCAAACATGTTCTAGATTCTTATCTGTGTTTCACTAGACCTTATTGGATAACCATTTTATGCATGGCTTTCAAAGTTGTTTATGTTCCTATTGTTAGCTCTGCAATTTACATCTTTATGTCCAAACTTATTACATCTATGACATAATCCAAAAAATATAGTTTGATACCTGGGAGTTGAAGATATTATGAAAGGAGTTACTCTTCTGAATCTTTCTTCATCCTGAGGCATGCTTGTTTCTAACTATTGCTGATTTTGAAATTTGACTCGTCTAGGTGGAGGAGTGTCCTTGTGATCTTCCATGTAAAACTTATTGTCTCCTCTAGTTGTCTCTGCATAGCTTCTTGGTTGTGTTTCTTTATTTATTGTTTTGGAACTTGAGCTTCTTTGTGTCTGATTATATCTTATCCCGGACATATCATGATGTGGCCTTTGATTGTTGATAATATTATCCAAAAATTTTGAGATGTTCTGCATGCTTTTCTGTCGAAGGTCTTTTCTCAATGTAACAACCTCTCCTTCCAAATTTCCAATGATCCTGTATTTTTCTTCCAGTTGTTCTTTGAGTGCTTCTTCGATTCTTTTGTCTTCTTATATTTGAACCTTTAATTCAGTGGTCATATTCTCTAGTTCTTCATAGTTTTAATTCTGAGTGTCTTCTTTATTACCTAGTTATGCCTGGAGTTTCTTGTTTTTCTTATTTTCTCTTTTTATAACTTCTATAGCACTCAACAATTCTTATCTGTAGTCAAATTTTGCTTCTTCATACTCCTCTTCGGTGTCTTCTTTATAGGAGTCTTATATTTCCATGAATAGAACTCTTTATGTCTCACTTTCACTAACTTCATCTTTGTCTGGTGAGGAGTAGTCTTGTTTGGTGCAAAACATTTTCTTGAAGACTTTATTTTTGGTTCTCTTGCCTTTATATGTTTGTTTGTTGTTTGAATCATCCTCTTCATTTCTTTTCTTTTTCTCGTGAGGATATTTTTTAGCAAAATGACCAATACCATCATAGTTAAAAAAAAAATCAATGCAAGCTTACCTTTATATCTATCGTCAGTTCCCTTTTTCAATCTTCTGACAAAGTTAGCCACTTCTTCATCATCTTCTTAGATGTCATTGTTGTTGCTATATTATTTTTCCTTTTTCTTGCTCTTTTTCTTTTACCTTTTGGATGCTTTGAATACTACTTCTTTTATACCTGTATTTTCCTGTTCAGTTCTCATTTCATAGGCTGTAAAGATTCCATATAGTTCATCCATGCTTATTGATTCTAGATCTGCTCTTTCTTCTAGTGTTGAGATATTAGGATCAAATCTCAATGGAAGATATCTTAGTACCTTTTGAACAATTATATATTCATAAACTTCTTCTCCCAATCCTATGATTGCATTCACTGTTTCATCAACTCGTAAGAATTAAGATGCAATATTCTCATCTTCCTTCATCTTTAGTTTTTTGAATTGACCTGTGTAAGTTTGAAGCTTTGTTTCTTTGACTTTTGAATCTCCTTCATAAATATTTTGAAGTTTGTCCCAAATATCTTTAGTGGAGCTACAATGCATAACTTTGGAATATAGTGAATCAAAAACACCATTCAAAAGTGCATTTGTGGCTTTTGAATTATTTAGACTAAGTTTCTTTCCATTTTCATTTGTTGGTGGAACTGTTGGTTCTTTGTATCCATCTAAAACTGATTGCCAAACCTCAAATCCTTGTGTGTGTACATATGTTTTCATCCTTCTACTCCAAAATGCATAGTTTTGTCCATCAAACTATGGTATTCCATTTTTATACATATTGTTGCTATCCATGATCTACCTTTCAGTGGTTAAACTAATTTCTGAAGGAACCCACTCTTATACCAATTGTTGGATTACTAAGAGGGGGATTAATCAATAATAGAGAAATATAATCATTTTTTGCCATAGTATGCAAGTGTTTATTATCTTTATGATCAATATAGCATTATCATCCAATAAGTTCAAAGTAAATAAAACATGAACAATGAACAATCATACACATACACAGTACACCAATATTTTTACGTGGAAACCCAATGCGGAAGAAAACCATGAAATGATTTTTCTTATATGTCTTTAAGAATTACATCCATTGGAAGCACCATATTCCTTTGTTTTCCAACAACAATTGGAAGGAGTCTCTGACCCCCTAAATTTTCTGGCTACAACCTGAGGGAAGCTAGAACTCCCCAATTCTTTGGCTATAACTAGAAGGAGGCTACAACCCCCTATGTTCTTTGGCTACAACCAGAAGGTGGCTAAAACCACCTGTCCTTTTCCCATCCTTCCATCCTAAAATATAAGTAAGATGATGAAACCATTATCACACTGTCTCTATGAGATATACCAGTGTAAACCTATACCAACCTATACCACTTCTCTATAAACCTGTAAACCTATACCAACCTGTACCGCTTCTCTATAATCAAATTGTACTTGAACTGAGCCTGTACCAACCAAAACCAACATATATGTGACCTATATTTTTCTACAGCATGTGTATGTATGTGCCCTATCTATACTGCAACCCACGTATGTACATGTCCTATCTGTACTGCAGCCTATGTATGCCTTCTGAAAAACTAGGGTTTTCTCTATCTTAAAAACTCTGACCCTCTTCAGCCTCTGTCACATCAACCTGCAACCTGTCACTGTGTCCAAACTATAATTGTACCATGTGTATACATCCTCATACATATCCCTTAACTGAATGTATATATATATCTCTAGTTACGTGCCATATAAGCATGTGTAATCATGAACAAGTATAATAACCCTCACATTAACTAGACATCAAACCCTTACTGATATACAACCTGTAAATACATAAACCACTTCACAAATACAATCTCTCAACCATGTACCACAAAAACCCTTAAGCATATTCCAAGAAATACAAGATGTGCCTCAACACTAACAAGATGTATCAATAATAAATATTGTTTTTACCAACAATGTATTTTTGTGGATCTGACTTATACAAGAATTCCCATGAAACCATTAATCTCTCTAGGGAAAATTCTCAAACCCCCATAACCATTTCTCATGTAGACAACAAAATCCAACTACTCATATAAATAAGACATACCTTTTGAACCAATAGATAGATATGATGTACCTAATCACTGTAGACCTTCCTAGGAGCTTGCTTTCAGACTCTAGAGACCTGACATATTCATATTCTCAAGCTTCCAGGTATTTTCCCTCATTTACGCGACCCATTATATTGCTAGCCCATGTACATACGCACCCTTCTCCATTGCAGTCTGGGTACACCTCAAGAACTTGGGTTTTTTCAGTATTTTCTATAATTCTGAAACTTTCACCGTCAACCTTCGTGCTACCTCAAACTTGCACAACTTTAGATGTATCAATGAGTACCTGCAATAAACCTTACACAATAATATATATTCAATTTTCTCAGTAGGTGATAATAGGAGATCCTTGCTCTCTTATTTATACTTTCATGTAGCTTCCTCAGGGGGTTACCTTCTAAACAACTTAACCCAATTTCCTTATTTTAGGGATAACCCACTTATAACCACTTGTCCACTTCTAACCCACTTTGCTACAAATAGTAAATTCTCCACTTCTAGTTGCAACTAAATTATTTTTAATTATTTTCTTATTGCAACAACTTAACCCATGATTAACTCCTCTTTTCACTCACTTGACTAGTCAACTTCTTCTAGATTCTTCTAAAACAATTTAGAATTATTTGACCTTCTAGATAACTCATGAGGGTTCTCCAACTTCACAAGTCCATAACACTCTAACTGTGAGGAGTTATGTGACGTTCCAAAAATCACCCAAAGTGGTATGACATGTATTATCCATATAGAATAGTATTACCTATTGTTGGGTTTAGTCTTCCTTCTCTACCGTCTGAGTTATTGACCCAAGGTTCATGTCTTTTGGGTTTCCAACAAAGGCTCTAAAACTATCGGCCCTCCTGGTAAACTAGAAGGAAACACAACACACAGAATGCACCGCATAGTCTCACCTGAGATAACTTTAATGGGTGGTTGTAAGACTCGTGCATTTATAGGATAGGATTTAGTGCGAGATATGGGATATGTATTATGAACCATTTATTATAACCTGTGATTGCAACCTATTGTTATTCATGACTATGCAGTAACCTTCATAGCTTATTCCCTCAATATCGCAACAACATTTAAACAAGTAATGTAATAACTCATTCATTCATTAAGCACAACAAATAACTACTGAAAAGATGATAAAGACATGCATGCATTCATCACATTACACAGATTTTACCATGGTTCACCCCCTCCTGGGCTACGTCCACACAGATTTGTCTCTTAGCTCTTTTATTATGGTAGTTATGCGTATCCAGCACTGCACACTTACAATTCTCCTCAAATGGGTAAGATCTATATGAGGTGAACTAGATCGCACCAGGATCCTCAGCATGCAATCTAATCCTTAAGATATACCTTCCATCATATCCTCTAGCTCAATATATTATACAAAAATGGGTCGTGAAAAATTACATAACGCATCAATTTCTACATATCTTCGATGGAACAATAGTCTGAACAATGCAAAAAAAACCCACCCCCTATGATACCTACGTATATTTATTTACACATTTTAGTCTCTTCATCCCTTTACAATACATTCCCAAAACCCTAACCCTACCGACGTTAGGTCTTCCTCTCATGTGTGTGTGTTTCTCCTCCTTCCAATTGTCGTTCTCCTTGTGCAGCTTTCTTGCATGCACGCATGCTACGTTTCCTTCCAGCTATCGCTTTACTTTCTACATGCTTTCTTTCCCCATGATCATCCTTCTTTCTACTTTGGCTTACTGCCAACAATCCCCCAACACTGACATGTGGCTCATCCCAAGCCACCTAATCCTTTTGAGCTTCCTCGATCTCCTTGGTGATCGTCTGGAACTTTTCCTTAAGTGATGTTTCCTGTGTTTGTGCCTGCACAGTCTTCTCCTTAATTGTGTCCACTATATAGACTTCCACTTAGTATTTGATCAATCCTGCACATTCTACTTAGGTATGTGTTATCTATGTCTTATCTTCCTTTGCATGTTCTAGACTTCTGCTACCCGTTCCTGTAGTGGTTCCATTTGAGCCTGACACTCTTGTTTCTGGGTTTGTGCAAAGATTAGATCTGCCTGTGATTTCTTAATCTCTTACATCCCATTGAGTACACGTTCTGGGATTGGTAGTGTCTTCTGCTTCTACTTGAGTTCTTGAATCATTGTGTTGATCCTTTCCTCTTCCATGTCCCATTTGTGGACCTGTTGATCCTCCTCCAACCTGGTCTAAAGTTGTGTTGCTTTATCAAACAAGTCGGTTGTTGTGTTAACCTGTTTTTCTATTTCCTATAGTTGTGTTGTTGCGTCCTACTTCCTTTGCTCCTTCACTACTGCTGGAGTGGTTGGTATGATCTATTCTCGTAGATTCTTGATCTCCTTCTGGTATTGATCAATTTCCTGCGCAATCCAGCAACCTTTTTTCCTGTTGTGATTTCCTCACTCTGCGCGACCTGTGGAATATTCTCATAAGTTCCTGCAACTTTCTGCTCCAATCCATTTCGAAGCTCCCTCTCCTCCTCTGTCTCAGATTTAGCCTTCTCATAGACTATTTCCAGCGTGTCCTGCTTCTATGTTTTTTATTGGATAAATCCGTAAGGGCGGACACAAACCGATCTCCCTAGATCCACCTGGATCTAGAACAAAACAGGACAAAATATACCGCTTTCCCTAGATCTAACTATTGAATTAAATGGGAAGTGAGAAGAAGATATGTACCTTGTAATCGCTTCCTTGGTCTCTGTTGTTCCTTGCTTCGCTCCAGCGCTCTTGTGCAGTCAAGATCAAAACAGCACAAACCAACCAAAGTGAAAGCAAATAATATATCCAATAGCTAAT
>ML796051.1:245275-261050 GCA_009831015.1 Picea engelmannii
CAAGCTAATAATTCCAAGCCAAAGAACCAAGAAGAACCCCTTCTCCATGAGAACTCCTCTCCTTTTATAAGTTGAAGAGGATAAGGTGAGGAGGTTAGGATGATCCCACTAAATCATGAAAGCGAGTAAGATCCAAACCATTCGGATGCCACCTCACCAAAGAAGCTTCCCCTTCTAGAAGATTCGAGAAATCTCTCATTTTTCCCACGTGCTGACATTCTCGCACCCTAGCTATATAGCAACCTGCGAACTGTTCACACCCTGGCTATAGTGCAACCTGCGAGAATTGGTCATTCTCACACCCTGTCTATATAGCAACCTGCGAACATTCCTTTTTATAAGGTTTTTACATAGGAAAAAGCAATTTCTTTTCTCAAGAGAAGTTCTTCTTCCTTCTCTCTTTAGGAACTCAGGCCACTGTGACCCCTCTGAAGGCAACATATAGGTTTACATCATTAACGATCATAGGGATGACGAAAATAATGTGTAACAATGTTGCCTGCTTCAATTCGGTTAAGTCTCTGCGTGCGCGAGATTGTACCTCGTGGTTGACACTTACCTGCAACCTGTGTAATGCCCCTGATGGTATCCTTGTCATCACAAATTGGATTTGGCTTAAGTCTTTCAAAGGTGTCTGCCCCACAATTTCGTCCATGTGCAACATACTGAGGTTGATATGGAATGTTACATGTGGCTGTAGTATCCCTTGGACTGACTGTCATTCTTCCTCTTGCACCCTTCCTTCTGTCTATGGTGATGATGGTCTGATTCCCCTATTGCTTGCTTTCTGCCCTTCCCCGATTTATTTGAGGAGATTTTGTATGTCTGTCAAATCTTGTTGAATCTTGTCCCTATGGCATGCAGTATGGTCAAAGTCCTTAGATAGACAATCCTGGACCATTCTGGCGATCATTTCCCCATGATCCTCCATGATTGTGTATTCTGGCGATGTTCTTTATGCCTTTTATTTCTTGTGTGCGCCTCCTGTCTGTATGGTTGGTCTCTTATTTCCCCCTTGTTCATGTGTGTTGGGATTTGGGGTGGTCTCCTGCGCTCCCTCAACCTGTTTCTGTTGTTCCATGGTTGATTGTGTATTCTCCTTCTTCCCCTTCTAGGTCCCTATATTCTTTGGCCCTTCGTCTTTCTGTGTTGTCTTGCCTTGGCACGTTCTTGGTCTCTTGGGTACTTGGATTTCTGGGGGTTGTGTTTCTCCCTACTATGCCTCTTCCTCTGTTGTTCTTTTCGGCACTTTCTTGGTAATGGATGGAATCCTCTAGCCGTCGGGCCATTCGTTGATGACCATATCAATTTCACCCTCTGTGATGCAGTAGCGCATGTGTAGCCAATGTTTATCTGGATCATTCTTTTCCTGTATCCACATTGTTTGTCATGTAGCTTGGAATTTGGTGATGTAAGCATATCGCGCAACAACTTCTGGTGTAATTCTCCCCATCTTGGAGATGGCTTCTTGGAGGTCACTTAGGTATCCTTCAAAGATGGATCTATTCATCCTCTTGTGATTGGTGCTCATCATCACCTTTAGTACCAAATACCTCTTTCCCTGGTCTGGTTTGGGTCTAGTACAGAAAGTTACATACCTTGGCTCTTGCCATCCCATGAAGGCTATTAAGGTAATCATCCATGAGTAGTGGAACTTTGTTCCAAGGTCCCACACATACTTGTAGTCATCTAGGAACAAGTTCAATAATTATGGTGCCCAGCTCATTGAGGTGCCTTCTGCGCACTGGGCTGCAACTGCAACAACTCCAGCTGGGTCTTCCAAGTTCCTCCCTGTGGCATTTCCTTAGCAGCTTGTAGGCTATGATTTTTGTGCCCAATTGCATGGATGCGTTGTTGATCCACTTGATAATTATCCCTCTTGTCCCCCTGGTAGTTCCATACTTATTCTTCATCTCTTCTTCTAGCGCTTTCTCCTTGATTTTATCATCTAGAAACAACGCAGGATCTATACCCCAAATTGGTAACCCTGTTATTTGTGCAATAAGGTCAATGGTTATGGGGACGGGTTTGTCTAGCCATATGTCCCCTCCATGTGTGACTGCTAACAGATGCGTGATGCATGTTGTTGCGTTCTATCCTCTGCCAAAATGTGGTAGGTCCAACAGACCTAAAATTCTCGTTTTCTCCAGCCCAATTTACCATTGATACGACTGATCAATCGGTTCTTCGAATATATTCATGCCCGTAGTCTGTAAAAATACCCTCTTCGTAAGTTCCAGGAACTTGGCTTCATCTGCTACATCATGGTCTGAATATTTGAGCTTCCCGACATGACCCAGTAGCTTTGGTCCTACCTGTACCCCCTCTGGTATGTGTGGTAGAACAATTTATGATGTCGGTTTCTTGTGAGGTGATCTTGGTATTTGTACCTTGTCTTTCTATTGCTGTGGTGGTTGGCTCAAAGTTACAGCGGCTTCTGGTTGTTCCTCTGTATGCCATTCCAGCCAATCTGAGGCATCTTCATGCATCTCCCTGGCTAGGTGGTTTGAGATGGTCGTTTGAGACTCATCTGGCTCTGTTTCTACTATCGGATTCGGCGTCGCACCATTAACTTCTAGAGATGCTTCTATATTCTCTAGTTGCACCTCCTTCAAGGTTTCTGCTTCTTGGTTCTGTGGTTCCTGAGTCGTTGAGGCTTTATCTACATTTGTGGCCTCTACTGTTGGCTGCTAAATTTCATGCAGTATTGGTGTGGTTTGTACTGGTATCGTCTCTAGGGATGGGATTTTGTCAACATTGACGACCTCCAACAGTTGTTGTTCACCTTCTTCGGCCTGTCCTCATGACCTGGTTTGAACTCTAGTTTGTCTGGTGGTCTAGCTCACTTCTGCTTTCTTAGGTGGGGCCATGGGGGTGAATGTCAAATGTCTGTTGGGTTTGAATGGTCTCTGTGGTCTCCATGAACTCTCTATGTGTTCTTCTACCTCTGTCTCTCTCTGTCTATTCTCTCTTTGTGAATAGACTATTGGCTCCCTCGCCCGTGTGTTGTATGGATTTCCCATGAAGCTTATCAAGGACGCTTCCTTGATTATGGGTTTAATGCACCTTGATCATCAGTTCAATGCATCTTTGGTGGTTTCATACTTTCCATTACTCCTGTTGTGCCTTCTTCAGTTGGTGTGATTAATGTGGCATCCCATCGGTCCTTATCGCCCTTTAATTCTGCCTAGTGTTGTCATGTCGTCCTGCTTTTGTCGACTCTGCTTTTCCCGCTTGTTTCCCTTTGGATGTGACCGTTGTCTTTATTCTCACCAAGTTTTTGTTTCTATCTTTGCATGGACTTTCTACTTCTGGCACACTACACTCTCTTTAGTTTTGTTTCCTTTTTGTTCTATTTCGATTTTTTTTTAATTTTTTTTTACTGTGCGATGGGTGGTCGATTATCCTTATACAGCTTCAGTCAGCTCCCATTGATCATTCCTATGAGTTCTGCACCTGCTAAATATCTTATCTATATAGATCCTCTGTCTATGACATATTTTACCTCGTACGGTCCTAACCAATGCATTATGATCTTTCCCGGGTGCTGAAACGATTTACTGTCATACACCAATATTAGATCTCCTTCCTTGAACATTTTCTTCTTGATGTGTCTATCGTGCCAAGCTTTGTCTCTTGATTTCTGCACTTGTTGGTGGAATCATGCCAATATTCGTACTTCCTCCATGGTCAATAACTAATTCAACCTGTCTTGTACTACACCCCATTCTGTCATTTGTGTGATAGTTGCTACGCACAAGCTTGGGACTAAAAATTCTAATGGAACCACTGCTTCTTGGACATAAACTAGTTTAAATGGTGTGTGCCCTGTCAATTTTTTGCATGTAGTCATGTATGCCCATAAAATTATTGGTACTTTGAGGTCCTAGTGGTCCCTATTGACATTATAGATATTTTTCAGCGCGTTCTCCAGAATTTTGTTGAAGGCTTCCACTGTGCCATTTGCCTATGGATGATACGGAGTGGTCTTCTGATGATGGACTTCAAACTCTTCGGTCATAGTGTTGATGGTGTTGTTTATGAAGTGTGTGCCTTGGTCGCTCGTCAAAATTCTTGGGCACACAAATCAAGTGATTACTTGTTCAAACAAAAAGTGTGTTGTTGTTTTTGGGCTACAATATTTTACTAGTGTGGCTTCCACCCATCTTGTTAAATATTATGTCGCAATGATACTGTACCTAGCTCCTGTTATTTTTTTCAGTGACTTGATTGGTCCCACAAATTCTATTGCCCATTTTTCAAATGTCTGTAATGTTACTTGTGGTTGTAATGGCATATTGTCCCTTCTATTGGGTTTGACTACCCTTTGACATACATCACATCTTTGACAATATTCCTTCGAGTCTCTGTGAATCGTTGGCCACCATAGTCCTGCGCATAATACCTTCTGCGCGGTAGCTTTGCCTTCATAATTCCCTCCTTCTATTCCCTCACAGACTTTTGCTAAAACTCTTGTTCTTTCATTCTCTAACACGTATCTTTGCAAGATGTTGTCTACACCCATTTTATATAAATGTCCTGCAATCAGTTGATAGTCGACAGCGTGGAATACCAGGTTTTTCTTCTACGTGGTGCTATATTCTTGCGGCGCAATACCTGTACTCAAGTATTGAATGATATCTGTGAAGTATACATCAACAATCTATACTGAGAATAACTATGCATCTGGAAATGTTTCTTCTAAATTCATAGGTTCTTCTCCATTTGTGACCCTTGATAGGTGGTCAGGTCCTACGTTCAATTTTCCTGGTTTGACTATTACTTCAAAGTTGAATTCTTGGAATAGTAGTAACCATCGACAGATTATCCCCCTCAACACTATCTTGTTGACTAGGTATTTCAGGGCTGAGTGATATGTGAACATTTTAAAGTGCTTCCTCAATAAGTAATGTCTGAATTTCTGCAATGCATAGGCCATGGCTAGGCCTTCTCTTTCTGTCGTGTTGTAGTTTTGTTCTGAGTCTGATAACTTTCTGCTCCTGAATGCTATCGAGTGATCCAAATATCCCTCTCCTGGTTGTGCCAAGATAGCTCCAAGTTCTATGGTTGATGCATATACATGCACGTGGAATGTCTTATCCCAGTCTAGAAATGCTAATATCGACATGGTAACCATCTTTTCCTTCAAGGTATCCAGACCGTGTTGACACTCGTCATTCCACTGAAACTGTGTTTCCTTCCTTGGCATCTTTTCCATCGGTGCGGTGATCTGTGCATATCCTTTGATAAATTTCCTGTAATAGTGTGTCCCAACATCGCTCTTAGCTGACAAACTATTTTCAGTGGTGGTAAATTAACAATTACTGTGATCTTTGTCGGATATACTAATAAACCTTGTTTGCATACTATCTGGCCCAAGAGTATCCCAAACAGTTTTCAGAATATGCATTTCTTTATAATTAGTGATATCTGACACTATCTTCATATTTCTAGCATTAGGCTTAAGACTTCCACATAGTTTTTTAACAGACTATAGATTGTCCAATCATCTAGGTATACTTTGAGAAATTGATGGATGAATTCTTTAAATGTTGTGTTGACCACTCTGGAGAATATTGTTGGTGCATTCTTCTGTCCAAATGACATGACTATGTACTGATATGATCCCCATTCTGTCACAAATGTGATCTTGTATCTGTCCTCCTATGTTATCTTAATCTGATGGTAGTGTGAGAATCCATCAGTGAATGAGTAAACTTCATGTCCTCCTACATTCTCTAACACCTAATTTGTGAAGGGTGTAGGGAATGGGTTGTGTAGGCATGCATCGTTCAACTTCCTTAAGTCGACACATATCCCGATCCCTCCTTGTTTCTTGTCCTGTACTACCATTGGACTTATCCATTCTGACTCCTCAACTGGTTCTATGATGCCAACTTCGAGCATCCTATCGATCTCAGCTTTGAATTTCTATTTGTATATGGGGTTCAGTTTATATGGTTGTTTTCTAATAGGTCTCACTTCAGGTCCGAGTGTGTTGGCAGCCAATTCATTTTTTTTTAATTACCCTAAAAAGCTGCCTACACCTAATTGTCTTCTAACGACAATTCATCGTCGCATTTTGCATCTAGACATTTGTTTCATTTTGCGACAATTACAATTTGGTTTCGATTCCGTTTTTCACAACTGAAAGTGTGAAAAACCCCTCCATCATTATTTGGACTGTCATCATCTTCTCATCAATATTCTGAAAGGTACTTACCCTTGGTTTGTTATTAAATGGCTGGAGTGATCTTTTCAAATTATGTCCATTCCATTTGATTGCGCAATTCGATTAATAAGCCATTGAGCATGCAAATCTATTGGTTACATTTGATTCTTCAAGGTTCATGGTTGTTTTTGGTTTTATATGATATAAGCCTTATTATTACAAGCTCTTGATCTATCGATTTTATGAAATCTTTTGTTGCAACGTTTTAAAAACTTTGAATCTAAACATTTGACTATGCAACAAGCGCATTGGTAATATTATAAGTTTGATTTTATATGGAATGGAAATGGTTTGAGGTTTTACAAAGGCACATTGATTAAACTTTTGGATTTCGATTTTATGGGTTAAATTTTACTTAGCGCATTAGTTTGTGAGTTTGATTTTACATTGAATGATTGTGTTTCAAACTATACATTGGCACGTTGATATAATTGTCCACCGTTTAAACTGTGGGTTGGCCGAATAATGTTAATATTTGGTTATGATTGATTGAACAGGAATAGTACTGTGCCATTAATGTTTTTCATGGCGGTGGTAATCCCACCACCTTCGCACGCATATCATTAATCCACTCCCCTTTGGGCACTCCAGCTGTTAACCGTAACCATTTTCGACCCTGTGTATTGTTTTGATTCAAACCCTACTATGCACAGAATCCATGGCTCCTGTCGTAAGGGTCGAGCCCAATGGCTGCCAAGCACTGCTGATGTTTGATGGCGCTTACAACGACCTGGAGAAATTTGGATGGCTCCCGTTTATAAAGAAATTCGATGGTTATAACCCTATTGTGGCTAGGCAATTTGCGTTATCATTCGATGGCTGCCGAACCAAAATTGGGGATGTGCAACTTGAGATTAATGAGCAATTTCTTAGCTCAGCAACCAGTCTGCCTGCTACAGGACAGAAGTGGTCTAAAAATTGTAAATTGGAAGACGTCCCGTGGACGTTGCTCTTCCAATCTCGAATGGTGAAACCCTGCGACAAAGGATGGCCTGCAAAAATGTTAAAACAACGCTGGCATGACCTGCTAATGATAATCAAGAAATTCATTACTTGCGAGGGCAGGTACGGGTTTGTTTTCTTGTTTCACCTTCGTCTATTGATGGTTTTTATGGGTTTTGAACTCAATGTGCCTCACTACCTTCATTCAAGTCTGTTTAAGATGGCAAAGAGGTACAAGCGCAGCCAAGCCGATACCAGTCTCTTCCATTTGGGGTTAATTAAAATAATTGTGGTTTATGAATTGGGGTTACGTGGTGACAGTTGGGTTGATTTTCTAAGTCGTAATGGTTTTGAAGGCTCAAACCCACCACAGGTTAATAAGCCTGTGGTGAGCGAAAGCAAACTTATTCCCCCTGTGCCTTACAACGTTTTGCTACCCAAACCTCTACCTGACCCACCTATGAACTTGCCCATGTCTGTCACCAAACAGTTCAAAATTGCTAAGCCCACGGCCAAAAAGCCTAAAGCTAAAACTGGTGCTATTTCTAAAGGTAAGAAAAATGCTAGGTTAATCTCTCGCATGGCGAGAAATAAACCTAGAACCCCTGCCAACCCTGAGCCTATCGTGGTCAGCGAAGACTTTGATTCAGAGATTGAATGTTTTCTCGCCGACGAGTATCCTTACTCGGAAGGCTTGTGTCACGAACCTCCTTACGACTTTGTCAAGAATTTTCCACCCTGTCTGCGGGATGATCCTAATTTTCCTGGTATTAAACGACCTCGAGTAACCCTCGGTGAATCATCGAAACCCCCATCTACTCAACCAGCTGTTCCACCTTGCGATCAGTGTGGGTTATGGTTGGAGAGGTACTACCTAGACGTGCCGATGTTGCAATACAGAATCCATGCTTTGGAAAACCAAGTGGAAAAGCTCACTAGTCATAATACGAAGATGCAACCCTCGGACAAGAAGCAGCGAACTACTGGCTCAATTCTTTTCAAAAATGTCGAGTCTGCTACAGCAATTGTCAATTCAAAATTGACATAGCCTCAGCAACTATGATGGTATAACTTTCACCCATTTATATCACACATTCACCTGCTCTGTCACATAAGCATGCTTTGTTGTATATCATTTTTGTTTTGATAAATCAATTTTCATTATCGTTTAAGTTTCGATTGGATTTAGTTTTATTTCGATGGATCGTCGATAGATCTGATTGTTCAAATTTAACTTCAATTGGATGCTCTGTTGATAAGTGAAGTTGTTAATATTTTTTAAAAATAGACTGTTGTTGGTATTCCGATTTTTTAGTACAGTCAATGGTACGTTTTGAATTGGTTATGTTATATATGAATATGATTGATAAATGGGTTAACTATTTTCCATGTCTTTCGACCAGATTCGATACTTTTCTGTTGGTACATAACCAAATTGCAACTTATTCGATTCTCATTGCTTGACCATTTCGATCCATATATTGTTTGAATTGGATTCTGCTCAGGGTTACGATATTGTTTCTATAATTAAATCAGTGAATATTCGTGTTTATTATTGCCCAGTTCATGGATTCTGTCGATTTTATCACGCCTCTGTCTGTTAACTGTATGGTGATCAAACATGGAAATCGTTGGGTCGATATTCGTGGAGTATGATTTCATCCGATTACAATTAAAAAAATTTACATATCGTGCTCTTAACTGAATGATATCAATCTGTTGTTATGACTATAACTAGTCAATGATAGTTACGACCATTATTTCGGTAATACCTGTGAACTGTTTGAAACTCAGCGAATGTCTTCTATGGCAGAATTCTATGGATATATTTATCGATGTTTCATCTTGATAATAGTCGTGACGGATTTTCTATATTGGCAACTGATTAAATGATATGAATCCTATGCAAATCAATTATGATTGTCTCGTATCTTATACGATTTGGTTTACCATTGATTGCATTTATGAAACAGTCCTGTTAGGATTTGATCCGATTTTATGGCAATTGGAAAAACAGAGCATTCTTACCCTGTCCCGATTGCATTCTTTTCGATTTGGTTTAATTTAAAGGGTTATTAGTAATTCGTTGATTATTAAAAAGATGATTGGATTCGATTTTATTGGATTATATCTGGTCCTATTTGCTATTCTTGACTAGCTACAGAATCAGATGATTCTGTAGCTAAGTCTGTGGAGTCAATTTTTTATTGTTTTCTTAATGAAATGTCTTTCTAACTTGGTCTTTGTGTTCTATTGCGGGCAAATTCGAATTGGCAATAGATATCATGAGCAGTTAGGGGATGTTTTACAGATTCTACTTGCATTTTATTTGCTTAGTTTAGGTGATTTTGGGATATCTCCCAGGATATGTAAAACTATTTGATATTATCCACAAGGAAGTTTTACCTTGTGAAGAAACCTATATATACTTATGATTTTTGTAATAATGGACATCCTCAGTTGTGGGAGAACAAGGATATGTAATTCTAATACAAACTAGAGCAGAATTGATGTTTTGTCATAGCTTTTGCTTTTCAATATATCAACACTTTGTTTCATGTTTTGTATATCACTTTGTGTATGGTTTAGTATTACTTTAGCTATCTAAATCAAATGAAAATGATATAATTTTATTACTGTGATCCATATCTTGTCTCTTCCAAATAGATAAAAGACATAATAGTTGTAGATTCATTTTGTGAATGATAGTTTTGTCTTCTTCATAGATTGAATTGTTACATATAAGTTTTCTGCATAACAGGTTTCCCTTATTGCAGGAGTTTATAATCAAAAGATTGTTATGATTTTCTTTTATGACTTGCTTGTCCTGTAAAACACTTCAAGAAGCAGCATAGCTGATCGTTTACGAGAAGCTTAAGGACTAAACGGTGTGAATTTCTTCCTCCAACCAGCTTAAGAAGTCATCATACACAGGGCAGACTTGGAGCGTTTCCAGGTCAATTAGTTAGTTGTTTACTGTTTCAATTAATTAGTTTAATTTAGATGTAATCTTAATTAGATTTATATTAGATTGATTTCAGTAAATATATTAGATTGTTTAATTTCAGTAATGCTTGTTTCTTCTTCATAAAATATAAAAAACCCAAAAGAAATCCTTAGCTGTCTTAGGGCAGAAAATACATGAGTTATGCAGGTTTTGATCAAATCTGTAGGTTATTCATAGTGTGCATTTGTGAATAAGAAATATCGTAGATGTAATTAGATAGTTGATTTGAGTTATTATAATCATAATTAGTATCTTGTATATTTAATAGTTAGTAGTTTATAGTTATATTAGTGTAGTTAGTTTAGTTTTCTTTATTAGTTTCTAGTTTCCTTTACTTTAGTTAGTTTCTTTCATTCAGTTATAGTTTAGTTTGATTTCTTAGCTCAGATCATTTCTCTCTCTGGTTTTCATAGAAGACCTTAGAGCGGCCAACGGAGCCGTTAAACTCGTCAGGGTGGTCCATTCCAAACGGCTTGGGTTATTTAGACAACCCCGTACCGGTTCCACTCTCCCAGTTGACGGATGGTCAATTTCACCCGTCAACAAATGGCGCAGCTAGAAGGAGGGCCAAACTAAATTGATGGCACGAGGTAGTCGCAAGACTCCTCCACCCCCTAATCGCTCCCCTATAGTGACTAGAAGCCATTCATTCGATAGTATCCCCCCTCAAACATCAACTACTTCAGCCGAAGATCCTCAGATCACAGTTGAGCCAGCAACCCCTAATCCTACAGGTGGTGATATACAAGAAATTTTTAGACAATCTGTTATCAAATCACACAAAGACTTTGCTAGTCTTAGGCAACCAAATCGCCCGTGGGGTCAACCTTTAGACTTCTCAGAAGTCAGAGAACAACTAGGTGATATAGACCTTACTGTGAATCCTACAGATCCAAACACAAATTCTGCTACAGGAGGATCTGGGATACCTCCTTCACCACCTCCCTCATCTCCTTCTTCTTCTGGAGGAGATTCCTCTTCTAATGAAGGCAAACCACCTTCTCAGCCATCCACACCTAATTCCCCAATGGAAAATCAGAACAACCCTGCTAGACCATGGTTGGACCAGGATGTTGTAGCTGTACCTGGAGCCCAACATCCTTTACCTAAGCACCCAGAGAAATGGCTTCCTAAGTTTGATCCTGATTCAAAACAGATAGCTGAAGATCATATCAAAAAATTTATGTTAGCCATCAGACTCCGTAACGTTGAACATGAAGATGTTGTCTGTAGGTTGTTCCCTTACACCTTTGAGGGTAATGCATCCACTTGGTACTTTTCCCAGCAGCCTCATACTATAGTGTCTTGGGAAAAGTTTGAGTCATGCTTTTTGGAAAAATTCGGAGATGGAAAACCTCCGGAAGTCTTAGTCATGGATCTTTCAAACTTAAAAATGAATGCAAAAGAAAAAGTTAAAGATTTTAATCAAAGATTTTTAACACTTAAAAATCGGATCCCTGCAGACTCTATGCCTGCAGAGAGTCTTGTAATAGCTTACTACACCAAAGCTCTACATCAAAGTATAGCTATTTGGGTGAAAAGATCCAAAAAGGCCACGTTACTAGAAGCCTTCAAAGAGGCTATGCAAATTGAAAAGGACATTCTTAGTCTTAAGGATTCTTCTAGCAACGAAACCGAGACCACTTCTTCTTCCAAGAAGAAGATTGAAATTCTCCCCAGACCTACACAAAACAAAACACAATCCGAAAACTCTGATTTGGAAAATTTAACCAAAGTTGTACAAAAGTTATCTAGTCAAGTTATAGACTTAAAAAGGTCGACCAAGGAAGCCTCTTCGAGTAAGGGACCCTACAAACCCCCTTTCCGAAAACCTTTTCCCTCAAACCGGCCTAATCCAAACCCTGAAGGCTTGAACCTAGAAAGCTTGCAATGTGCTCTACAGACAATTCTAGGAGCCCAAGATGACTTGATCCCTCCTGAAATTCCTCAAGAGGAAGTCGAGCAGGAAACAACTCAAGAAGAAGAGTCTTCTCCAAACATCTTTGGACATTTCTCAGATAGTATCTTTCAAGCCAACTTCGAGACTGTTCACCCTTATAACACTAGGAGTAAGACAGCAAGTAAACCTCCTGCCGAGATTACTACAACTTCCCCCCCAAAGCCATCTAAATCAGTAGAAACTAAACAAATTTATGCTAGCCCTAAATTATATTATGATGTTGTTGAAGATCTTAAGAAATTACGGGCTAACATTTCTATCTTTGAGTTGTTGAAATTTCCATTTTTGTTATAGAAGATGTTGCAAAATATTTTAGACAATGGCAAGAATGGTAATTCAAACAGTAATAAGGTTGTGCAAAGCAAAGTTCCGCAGAAGACTTCCACAAAAAGCAATCATGATCCTCAAGATAAAGGAAGCCTTCCTGTACCAAATGTAAATAATGTAAATAACAATGTAAATAGTGTGAATAACTCAGATAAGGTAGTCTTAGAAACTGCGAGGAAGAAATCACAAAATACATCTCTAAATACTCGCAAGAATGTACCTCCTTTTCTTTTAACTTTCGAAATCTTCTACAGAAATGTGCATAATTGTATGGTTGACTCAGGAGCATCGTCAAACGTGATGCCTTGGTCAGTCTGCCAAAAGATTAACGCCGAGGCAGAACCATCTTCTTTGAAGATTATACAGCTTGATCGAACAGATGTTAAAGTTATAGGCGAATTGAAAAATGTATTGATTAGATTATCGTCTAACCCTAAGGTTCATCAAGTTATTGATATAATTGTGGTTGATATTCCAGAAGTGTATGGTATGTTTTTGAGCAGGGACTGGTCGGAGCAGCTACATGGTTACTTCGCAATAGATTGGTCTCACTTATGGCTTCCAGAAAATGGCAAGCCCAACAAGATCAAAGTGAATCGTGAGCGTTACCTCAAGTTCACGGTAACAGACTTAAATGACCCCAATGAACCATATACACCTCCGGAAGATGCACCTGAAGTCCAAGGGATGGACATCTACTTCGGAAATTTCATGGCTGAAGTTTCACCTATCAACAATCCACAACAGCAATCCGATATCATATCATGTACGCAACCAACAGCTTCTATCCAACAGTCCTGTGAGCCCGATGGAAATCAAATTTGGTCTTTATATTTCGATGGTTCCAAGTCTAAAGAAGGAGCTGGTGCAGGCTGCATCATTATTGATCTGGTAGGTAATAAAACATTATTGGCTTGTAGGCTAGAATTTGAATCTACTAACAACATTGCAGAATATGAGGCTTTATTACAAGGTCTCAGAAAAGCCTTAGACATGCGCATTCAAAATCTAGTTGTATTCGGCGACTCTGAGATAGTGGTTAGGCAGGTGAGAAATTCTATACATTGTCTTACCCCGCATCTCAAATGTTATCAGTCTGAGGTATGGAGTTTAATGAACAAATTTTCTGCTTTTAATATAAATTCCATTCCTAGATCAAATAATACTGAAGCAGATCTACTAGCTAATGTTGCCTCTAAACTTCTTCCTGCAGAAGTCTTATCCCCAAATGCATTCTCCGTGGAGCTATTGTTTCGACCATCTGTTCCAGACAATATCACAAACTGGAGAGTATTTGATGATGATCAGCAGATCATTAACTTTCTGCACATGGAGGAAACCTTTCAACGCGTTGTGATAGATGAACAAACGCATGATGACAATTTGCATGACTTTACGGTAATACCTAATCCAAAATCTCTTGAAGCTCTATAGGACATGGTAAATTCCATACCCAAATCTGTTGCTAGACTAGAAAAGTTTTATGATTTTGAAGATAAATTTAAAAAAACGGTCAATTGCAAAACCAACAGTTCCTCATTGTCTTATGAAAAAGTCAATTTAGGAACTAATGAAAACCCTCAGTGTATCAACTTAGGCTTGGGATGTTCTAGACAAGAAAAAGCTTCTTTTGTTAAATTATTTAAAGAGTTCAAGGATGTCTTTGCTTGGACTTACGATGATCTTAAGACATTCAATCCTAATATTATACAGCATGTCATCCCAATGAAGCCTCAAACCTCGCCTTTCCAACAGAAACTGAGGAAAATGCATCCTAAGCTAGAACCAACCGTACAAAAAGAATTGAATAAACTCCTAAGTGCTAAAATAATTTTTCCTATTAGACACACTCAATGGGTATCCAACCTCGTCCCAGTGCGGAAGAAAAATGGGGAAATTCGACTTTGTGTCGATTTTCGGAACCTCAACAAAGCGTCTGATAAAGATAATTATCCTGTCCCTCCCATGGAACAGATACTACAACAAGTATCTGGTTCTGAGAGGCTTTCCTTATTGGATGGTTTCTCTGGGTACAACCAAGTCTTGATGTCTCCATCAGACCAATTAAAAACTACCTTCCGTACCCCGTGGGGCACTTATGCTTATCACAAAATGCCCTTTGGATTGATTAATGTTGGTGCTACCTTTCAGAGAGCAATGGATATTGCTTTCCGAGGCTTGATCAATCACTCCGTAGTAGTCTACTTAGATGATGTGACCATTTATTCCAAAAAAAAAACGATCATCTAGCTCACTTACGATCCGTTCTACTACGATGTCGTAAATTCGGCATCTCTTTGAACCCCAAGAAGTCCATCTTTGCAGTAGAACAGGGTAAGCTACTAGGATTCATTGTGTCTAGTGATGGAATGATTATTGACCCCAAGAGGATCCAATTCATCGCTAAACTTCCCCCACCTACCTCCAAGAAATCCATGCAGTCTTTCCTTGGCCAGATTAATTTCGTGAGAAGATTTGTCCCCAGTTTCTCCGAAATGGTCAGGCCTCTCCAGAACCTGATTAAGAAGGACTCCCAATATCACTGGGGACCCACTGAAAACCAAGCTTTCAATGCTATAAAGAAGGCCATAATAGACGCTTCGTCTCTCATGAGCCCTGATTTCTCTCAAGACTTTACACTCTATACTTTTGCCTCTGATCATTCCTATGCCGCAGTTCTAACTCAGAAGAATGTCGAGAACAACGAAGTACCCATCACCTTTATGAGCTCTTCTTTCAAAGGCACTGAACTTAACTACCCAGCGGTCGATTGGCAAGCCTACGCTGTCTTCAAGGCATTTAAGCATTTCCGGTCTTATCTTTTGAAGTCAAGGACCAAGGTCATTATCCCCTACCCTGCCGTTAGGAACTTGTTAGTGCAAAAGGAGTTAGGAGAGAAAAGAGCCAACTGGGTCACCTCCTTGCAGGAGTATGACTTAGAAATCACTCCAGCTCAGATCGTGAGAGGCCAAGGGTTGTGTAAGTTGGTAGTTGATTCGAAAACTGAACAACAAGAAGATAGTGATACGTCAATCCTAGAACAGCACGATCACAGTTTGATTTGTTGCACACAAAACCTCGTAAGTCCTTGGTATGACGATATTAGATTTTATCTTGAACATGGATCAGCACCCCGTCACCTTGACCATGCCAAAAGAAGAGCATTGAGACTAAAGTCTGCCTCCTTTCATCTAGTTAATGGTATACTGTTTCGTCAGAATTTTGATGGCGTACTGATGCGTTGTCTTGAAAAAGACGAAGCAGAAAGAGTCTTGCTTGAGTTGCATGCAGGAGAAGCTGGTGGTCA
>ML796051.1:276450-303729 GCA_009831015.1 Picea engelmannii
TACACCTTTGGCCAGCCATTTCAAATTAACTAAGGAAATGTGTCCCAAGACACAGGAGGAGATAGAATACATGTCCAGGGTCCCTTATTCATCAGCAGTTGGCAGCTTGATGTATGCAATGGTTTTCACAAGACCAGATATTGAACATGCAGTGGGAGTTGTGAGTAGGTATATGAACAATCCAGGTAAAGAACATTGGGAGGCAGTAAAGTGGATTCTCAAGTATTTGAGAGGTACTACTACTCATGCATTATATTTTGGAGGTTCAGACACTTTTCTATAGGAATGTGTTGATTTAGATATGGTAGGTGATAAAGACAACAGGAGGAGCACCACACGGTATGTTTTTACTATAGGTGGAACAACAGTAAGTTGGATTTAGAAACTGCAAAAGGTTGTTGCACTTTCAACAATAGAGGCAGAGTATGTTGTTGCTATAGAGGCTAGTAAAGAGATGATTTGGTTATAGAGGTTTATGGAGGAATTGGGAAAGAAGAAGGAGAACAACAGGTTGTACTGTGAAATTCAGAGTGTCATTCACCTTGCAAAGAACTCAGCCTTCCATTCGAAGACTAAGCATATATATTTGAGGTACCACTTCATACGATCTGCCTTGGAAGATGGACTTTTGAAGTTGGAAAAGATACACACTAGCCAGAATCCTACAAACATGTTAACAAAGGAAGTAACCAGGGAGAAACTGAGTTCCTGCTCAGTTTCAGTTGGTCTTCAAGAATGAAGATGAAGATGAGAAATTTTCCAGGTCCAAGAAGGTTCAAAGTCCAACATATACAACAGTGGTGGAGTTGTTGATATCATTCTCCAAGTGGGAGATTGTTGGTTGTGGAGCCTGATTATCTTCCTGATTTAGAGGTCCTTACTTTCAGCCATGTTTATACCCCATGAAGTATTTACACCCCAGAAGTATGTACACTCTTCCACGCGGGGGAGTGTAGAGAGGGGGTACCCCCTCTACGGGGTCTGAGGGAGCTATCCCCCCGGCTGGGGGGTCTACGGGCAAGTGGACCCCCAGCATGGGTTCAGGGGCGAAGACCCCGAAGGAAAATTTTCCTTGTAAATGTATATTGTAATTTCATTGTAAATTTGAACCGTTCATTATAAGGTCACAGATCTAACAGTAGAGATTATGTTAGGTTTTTTTTCCCTAGAAGGAAACCCTCTTTTATGAGGGAAATGTATTGCGGCTATGATTGATGGTGAATATTGTATTATGAGATAGGAGACTGTGAGAGAAAGAAGAGGAAGCTACATCAGGTTTGTTGTAGGTTGTATCCCTTCATATGCTGGATAATAATAAAGGAAGGACCTGGCAATTTCTCTGATGGACGTAGCCCACACTGGGTGAACCACGTAAATCTGTGTCTCTATTGTATTATGTATCTTCTATGTTTTGTTTCCACATTTGTTTTATTTTATTTCTCCACGGTCCTGTTTTTCTAATAGATGCTACATATCAGTCATGAGATATTTTAACTTTCCCTTCAATCCCTTGAATCTCTGGTCAATCTCCCATACAGACTCTCCTGGTTTCTGTCTTATTTCGATCATCTCGTTCATGTATTGATACTCTGAGCTTAGCTTCTAGAACTCATTAATCAATAACTTCTTAATGTCTGCCAGTGTCCTTGTCATCCCAAGGGAACTGTTTGTGTCTAGACTCATGTACCAATCTAGTGCACGGTCTCTTAGTGTAATAGCTAGCTGTGTGATTTTGGTATCTTCATCAGTGATTTGTTTTGCTACCCAGATCCCTTCAAAAATGAACAAGTTCTTCTCAAGGTCTCCTATTGCTTCTCCCCAAAATTCTGGTAACCTGCTGGTAGGATCGTGTCCTTCCATTCTGAATACTAAACTACTACCTCCTCCGCACGGTGTATATACTTTACTAGTGCTACCTAAACTGGCTCCTCCAATTGTTGTTCCTTGTGTAGATGTACTTCCTGCTGTCAAAATTCCTATGAACTATGGTTGTCTAAACAGTGGTGTTCTCTTTGGTGTATTAGTCGCACATGGGTTTATGGGTTCCACACTGACATTAATATGGATACGATGGTTTCCTTCTCCTACCACCCTTGGACCTCTTGTCTTCCTCTCATATGTGGCACACATGATTTCCTCAATCTACTCCACAGCTCAGAGATCCTCTACCTCTTCCTCATCACTCGCCAAGCTTCCTCTGCTATAGCTCTTTTCTTGGTATTCACCTTGTATTGGTAGGGTGATCTGTTACACGTATTTCTAGTTGTCTCCAAGATCCACCGGATCTGGTCATCATCCATCATGATCGGGTCCAAGGGTTCCTCCTTCTTTCCTGTATCCTTGCCTCCTTCCATTTCTCTTGTCTTTGTCAGTGATTCCCCCCTTTCCCCATGCACACAGGGAAGTTTAGTTGTCTAATTCCATTGTCATTACACCCTTGTTATATAGAAGTATCTTAATAGAAGTATAGAGTGATCAAATGTACCTTCCTCAAGGTATGAATAGAAACTCTTGCTCAGCTGTGTTGTATGACTTCGCTAGTCAACTGCAAACTCTGTTATAAACCCTGCCACAATACTATCAACCCAAAAGTCTACTGTGCGGGTGAATTTGTTGTTCACCTGTTGTAACTACTCAATCTGTACTGGGGTCCAATCTAACTGTCGAATCCAGTTTGTCGCGTGGTTATCCTTCAACCTTAGTATCCACTCCTGCAATAGATGCAGAAAATCACAGAAAAAGACTTCATGCAAATCAGTAAACACGTATTTGTCCATATATTTGTGCGGTGTTATTATAGGGTTTCTATTGTCTTTCTGTGAAAACTCTAGCTCTTTGGTTCTCAACCAAGTTTTGATTTCTACTTTTGTGGGGTTCCACGGTCTCAAAATCCCCTTCTAATGGCTCATTTCTCTCTTCTTTTCTTTTCTCGTTTCCCGCTCCACCTATCTTATCTACTCAATCCTCCTTTGTTCCTTCCAATGGAAATGAAACCATTTGTTGGGTTTAGTCTTCCCTCTCTACTGCCTGAGCTATTGACCCAGGGTTCATGTCTTTCAAGTTTCCAACAAATCCTCTAAAACTATCAGCCCTCTTGGTAAACCAGAAGGCAACGCAGCACACAAAATGCGTTGCGCAGTCTCACTCGAGATAGCTTTAATGGGTGGTTGTAAGACTCATGCATTTACAACCTAGGATTGAGCGCAAGATATGGGATCTGTATTCTGAATCATTTATTATATCTTGTGATTGCAACCTACTGTTATTCACGACTATGCAGTAACCTTCATATCTTATTCCCTCAATATCACAACAACATTTAAACAAGCAATGTAATAACTCATTCATTCATTAAGCACAACAAATACCTACTGAAAAGATGATAAAGACAAGCATGCACTCATCACATTACACATATGTTACCGTGGTTCACCCCCTCTTAGGCTATGTCCACAAATATTTGGCTCTTGGCTCTTTTATTATGGTATTTATGCGTATCCAACACCGCACACTTACAATTCTCCTTAGATGGGTAAGATCTATATGAGGTGAACTAGATCACACCCAGATCCTCAACCTGTGATCTAATCCTCAATATCTACCTTCCCTGGTCTCCTCTAGCTCAAAAACTTATACAAAAATGGGTCGTAAAACATTACATAACGCATCAACTTCTACATATCTTTGATGGAACAATAGTATGAACAATGCAAAAAAAACCCACCCCCTATGATACCTACACATTTTTATTTATACATTTTGAGCTCTTCAGCCATTTACAATACATTCCTAAAACCCTAACCCAACTGACGTTAGGTATTCCTCTCATGTGCGTGTGCCGCTCCTCCTTTTAATTGTCACTCTCCTTGTGTGTGCATGTTGCCTTTCCTTCCAACTATCGCTTTACTTTATGCATGCTTTCTTTCCCCACGATCATCCTTCTTTCTACTTCATACTAATACCAACACCTACAAATATATTAGTCTTCATACCATTATACATAAATTAAACTGAAGTCCCTTATCCATACTGTTGGGGCTACTGGAATTTTCTACTGGACTTGCTTCAAGGGTTGACATCAATGATGACCAATCCAATTAATCAACAGTCAGGATTGGTTCCCCCTAGCATTTTGGATAGTATTTTAGTTACCCTGGTATTTTAGATAGCATTTTGGTTCCCCTAGTATTACTGCCAAATAACCCTCAACAAGTAGGTTGGTGTATCCTCGTCGATGAGCCACATGTATTGTTGCCTTGTTTTTATAGGAAGAGTGTGCTTGTCATTGATGGCAAGAACAACAACGATGATGGTGAACAAGAAAATCATATGCTCATAAGGAGAAGCGAACAATATGCAGAGATCAAAGCTCGGAAGGAAAAGTGTAAGCTCAAGGTGAGAAGCCTCAACAATCGTTCGATCAAGAAATTGATCATGTTGATTGTCTAATAATACAAGCATCGGTCATATGAGTGAACGTGGTCTTGAGGACCATTGGAGGATCGTGACCATCGGATCTGTAAGTCAGATCAACAACAAGGGTGAATTCTGGAGAGCGAAAGAAGAATTAAACAACTCGCTAGTTCTAATCTCGTAATTGGTCTAGATCGTCAGATCTCATAAATCCAAAAATCGACAATTGTGGTTGATCTAACAAACAATCAGATTAAGTTGGATTAAGTCGTGACCATCTAATGCACAATCGCCAGATCAATGGCAGGGATAGATTGCGAAGATCGAAAAGCGAATTAAATATCGTGTTATTTCCAATCCCGCAATTAGTCAAGACCATCAGATCTTATAGCCTCGAATATTGATGATTGTGGTTGACTCACCAATAATGCACAACTTCAAATTGTGGATTTTTGGTGATGATTTAAATCACTCACAAGTTGTGGTTCTGCAACCATACTTGATCGTTGATCTTCTTCGAGTGTCTTCACGACCGTTGGATCACTTTTAAGTGGAAGGACAGGATAAGATAGAAGAGAAGCACCTAATATAGATCGATCCATCGATCTAAGAACATGATCGACGAACAACATTTGGTTCATGTAAAAACTTGCAAGGAGGTTATTGTTTGGGGAATCTCACTTTAGGAGACTTGGCAACTTGAAATTCGAATTACCTGAAGCCCAAAATTCGAAATGAATAAGGACCATTGGATCTGGAGAAAATGCGATGATTGTTAGATCAAGGAGAACCTTGTCAGCAGACCACGTCTACAAGGACATGGCAGACCAAATTGGAAGACCATGTCAGAAGACCACGTCAGGAAGGACACATGGTGCAATCAGACAATGACAAGTGTTAAGTTGAATCAACACTTCAGGTATGTGCAAATCATGAATCTGAGTGACACGTGGCACCTACTCGGCTCGTGATACGTCAACAAGTGACGTAAGCAAGTTATGTCACTCCGGGAGATTTTCTTTGGTAGTTTCATCACCAAAAAATGTCAAAAGTCCCAAAGGACGAAGGTCCGAAGTTGCTCTCAGTCATTGATCTAAGGTACATTTCAGGATTTAGGACAACCGTTAGATCCAGGAGAAGTACAAATCTAATCCATTGGATCTGAGCATCGAGGATCAATGGTCGTTGGATCCAAAGATAAATGCAGGAAGTTTAAGCCTTTGGATGAGCGCAAGAGAGTGGACTTGTCAAATTCCCGAAGTCCCAAAGTAACCAAGGATCGTCCATCGTCAAGACTGACAGGTGGTGCACGATCCACAACTCCAGAGAGAATCACTTTGGGAGTTTGTGGTTGGGAAGGAAAGAAGATCGCTGAAGACCCAAGGGCCGAAGAAGATCCAGGTCGTCGGCTGCCAGAAGGATGCGTGGCAGAAATCTATGCAGTTCGGGGAAAAACACTCTGAGAGAAAGTGAAGGAAGAAAAGTTAAGTTTTGAAATACCCAAATCCTGAAGAGCTGAAGGAGCTAAGGACCATCGATCTATAGGAGGACACACATCAACAGATCATGTACTCTGGTTGGAACACTCTGGGAAAAAGAGAGCAAGAAAAGTTGAGATTTATGAACCCCGAATACCTGAAGGAATTGTGACCGTTGATTAGAGAAGACCACGTGTCGATAGATCATAAATTTCAGGTGGAAGAACAGTGGAGAAAGTGGAGTTTGAGAATCGAGACTCCCGAAGCCCGAAAGGAGAAATCAATCTCGTCCGTTGGTTTGGAGATCCGCATGTCACTTAGTCGTTAAGACCTAGGAGGGCGTGGATCCAGAGAAGAGGAAGGAAAGATGATAGATCAAAGCCGTTGATCGAAGGAATCTGTCAGATACCGCGAGATCAACGATCACGCCTGAATGTGGGACCAGAAATTGCTCTGAAGTTAATTTTATGAAGGTGGGTTGCAATCGAAACCACAGTTTTGGAGAAAGGACACGTGGAGGATCGAGGTAAATTACAGGGAGAAAAGTAGTTTGATCTCAAACCACCTTTGGTTGTGCCCACATTCACATGCTCACATGATAGCATCGCCCAAGGTCACATTAACGAAACATAGGGGAAGGAGATAGCGTTGCTAGGTTCCACATCAGAGGTTACACATTGAAAAGTAAAAAAGCCTCTACGTGTATAATCCAATGGCATTGATCAAACCGAATCTAATCGAAGGGTTGTTGTTTCACTTCGTGGTTTCTTGATCAGTTACAATTCAATTACACTAACTGAATCATTGTTCCAGGTTGTTGGAATCATGGCTCTTGAGTGTTCTAAGATTCCCGACATGGGCATTGGATATTTGGAGTGTAATGGATGATGAGAGAAGGAATAAAGGAAACATGTTGTGACAGAGGTAGGTTGTTGTTTCTCGGTAAAACAAGTTGAACTGTATGTGATCAATAATATAGGAGGAACAGAGCATGAAATATGCAGCGATGAAGAACATAAGCTGGATAGAGAAGAAATGGTGAAAACAACAAACTGTACGAAAAACTAAGTGCAAGATGATTTAAGAAGGAACACATTGATGCAGGCAGAGCAAAGCAGTGTAGCCAAATAGTGATGAGACTGGTAAGCCATTGATAAATATTGTATCATTGTTATAAATTTTAGAAAAAATAGGGTGGTAGGGTGGTGCTAGAGAGGATTGTTGTCCTGAGAGTTTCAAGTGGGTGCTTGAACATAGGGAGTTGTAGCTTCCATCTAGTTGCAACCAGAAAAACTAGGGTAGTAGGGTGGTGCAAGGGAGAACTATTGTTCTATGTTGTACGGGTTGGTGCCTGTGTGACTGGAAGTTGGTGCTTCCATCCAGTTGGTGTTGGAACACTCAGAGATTTAGTGCTTCCTTCTAGTGGGTTCTAGAGAAACCAAAGAGTTGATGCTCTCAGCAAGTTGCAGATTGTAAAACTGAGGTGGTAGCCTCACATTGAGTTGGTGCTCAAACATAGATGATGTACAGAACATAAAAAGACTTTCTATCATTCGAAGAAGAAGAGGTTTTCTCCCTTTATGGGTTTCCTCAGGAATATTTGTTTTTGTATACTTCATGTGTGTGATTGATGTTGAATACTCTATTTCTTACTTCCTTGAATTATTGTGATCATCATTGAGTGTTTTGTAATGAGCTTAAAATGGGTATTATTGTTTGAGCAAAGTAACAACTGATTCAACCCCCCCCCCCCTCTCAGTTGTCTAACAATTGGCATCATAGTGGGTTCCTTTTATCTAAGGGTAGTTCCTAGAGCTTAAACATGACTATCCATGAAGGAACTTCAACCAATAAGGCCCCCCTATTCAATGGAACAAAATTTGCCTTCTGGAAAGTTAGGATGAGAACCTACATAATGGCTTTAGGTGCACATGTTTGGGATGTGGTAGAGACTGGTTATGTGAAGCCAATTGTACTGGATTCTAAGGATGACAAACTAGAATTCAAATTCAACGCTAAGGCTATGAATGTTATTATGAGTGGGCTTGCAGAAGCAAAATTTGTAAAACTTATGCACTTAGAATCTGCCAAAGAAATGTCGAACAAACTCATTAGCAGTTATGAAGGTAATGAGAAGGTGAAGGATGCCAAGCTTCAAACCTACAGATTACAGTTTTAACAACTAAATATGAAAGAGGATGAAATTTTTGGGAAGTACTTTCTAAGAGTTGAAGAACTAGTAAATGCAATGAAAGGACTTGGTGAAAAAATTGAGGAAGTCTCTTTAGTTCAGAAAATTTTGAGATCTCTGCCAGATAGGCTCAACCCAAAGGTCTCTACCATAGAATAAATTAATGATCTAAAATCTATGCCTATTGACCAACTCCTAGGAACTCTGACTGCTTATGAGATGAAGATAGGTAAAGATAAACCCACCTCTAGAGAAGCATCATTTAAAGCATATAATAATGAGGATTCTAAGTTTGATGAATTTGAAGAAAAAATTGTGAGAAGACTAAAGAAAGGATCGGGAAAGTACCAAGGCAAGTTTCCCTTCAAATGTTTTAATTATGGAAAGATAGGTCACTTTGCATCTAAGTGTCTGTTGGCACAGGGGTAGACCCAGGGTTCAACGCTCAAGAGCACACCAACAAATCCCTAACTACAGGCCCTTTTGGCAACACCTACGAAGCAGATGAAGTGTCACCCAAGGTAGAGGTAGGGGTGGTTGCAAGACTCAGGTGTCTGCAACCTTAGCTGGGACATAGATCTGTGATTATATTTCTTACAGTGTACTTAGCATCAGTTATTCCTTAACATACATTCATTAATATACTTCATAGAAGTCACAGAGCATCGCAGTGAATACTTATACTAAGAATGATTCAATACTTATTCACAACAATATAGGTTAGATTTAACAGATCAAGCACTAAGCATCTCATATATCAAATCTAATGTTCATTCATTCATCAACAGCACAGAGCATGACTATATCTACTTAACCACATCAAGCACTTAGCCAATATAGAGATACATACATAAGAGTGAGCACAAAACACTATACACATAGTTATCGTGGTTCACCCCCACCCTGGGGCTACGTCCACAAAGTATTCTTTATCTTATCTTGGTCAAGCAGTTACAACATAGAGCTTCAACGACCCTTACTTTGCATAGGACAGAAGATCTGTGCAGCTCGCTAGATCCTTCTTCCTTTCTCTTCAGCATCAAACTATAACAACCTGCACTTAGCTCTTTGATCTCATGCACAGAGCACTCTAAGATACATCCGATCACACAGATCCCATTACTAGCACTAACCTTTCATTCATACATCACACAGATGTACTACATTACTATATCTCATATCTTACTATCTATATTGCCTATTTATAGATTACAAAATGGGCCTAAATGTGGGTAAACCCACGAGCCGACATCCATTTCCCGTTACATCAACCCAAAACCCTAAAATGGACCCCAAAATAGGTCGTGCTTCCTTATTTTCTGCTTCGCGTTGCGCTCCTTCCTTGGCAAGTTGCCACAGTCCCAAAAGTTGTCGAGTAAGACCAAGTACTCTTCAAAACTTGGTCAAGGAACAACAAGCCCCCAACACTCACCTGTGACTCGTCCCGAGTCACTCAGGTCTGACTAATTCCACTTCTAACTCCTCGAGCTTGGATCGAGTGGCTTCGACCTACTGCAGTGCGACAACCTCTTGTTCAGTAAATTCCTGGAGTATTGTGTCATTGAGCGGTCCTTCCAGGTGTTGTTCTGTAGTGATGACACCCTGTTCGAGTTGAGCTCCCTGGATTTCAAGTTTGGTGAACAATTGGCATGCCTTCTCTTGGAGTGGTTGCAGTCATTGAGAGATGTCCATTACTTTACTTTGTAGCATGTGTTCTTGTTGTTGGGTTGTGTGTTGCTCTGTGAACCTCTTCATTCTTTCGACTAGGGTCACAGACTTTAGTTGTGCTTGTAGCACATCTGCATGATGCTTTACTTCATGGAGTTGTGCCTCCAATGTCTGTAATTTTGGATTCTCTGCGAGGGTTTCATAGGTCTGGGTGCTTTTGGTGCTTAGCTACCTACATTCTGAAGCCAAAATTTTTAATCGATCGACTGCGCTTCGAGCAGTGGATTCTCTTAGATATCTTATCTCTTGGGGTGTCTCAGGCATGGTGCGGAGCTCCAGATCCATGATGCACTGTTGAAGTTGTTGGATTACTTCTTCCAATTGGGTCACCTGCTGTGGAAGATGATCTTCCATCTTCACTTCTATGATTGTCACGAAGCACAGTGCCTTGTGAACTCTTTTTTGTGTTTCAAGTTGCTTTGCTAGCAACTGGTCTTTGCTCTGCTGTAACTGGGCTTTTTCCTCCTCCCATTTCACTTGTAAGTCAATATTCTCATGTTCTTCCTTTCTTCGTCACTCTTCATGTGCACTCTGTGCTTGCGCCAAAGCATGGGTGGCTTGTGCTATGTCTTCTTGAGCTCGTCGATGGTGAGCTTCGACTTTCTCGATGATCTGGCGTAACTGTGTGGGCTCATCACATGTTCCTAATATTTCCATTGTTAACAATGTCATAGAAGCTGCTTGGCTGGACTGAAGTGTCTGCTGAACTTCTTTGAATTCACCCGTGATCCAGCGGAATAGTTCCTCTTCCTTTACTTCTTGCTTTTCCACGAGCTCTAATGAGACATCATTCAACGCAACAATTAAGAAGTCAAAATCATCTGGGGTAAGTGTAGTCTTAAGCGTGGTCTGGGTGGCCTTAGTTTTCTTTCTAGATGAGGGCCTCGGTGGGGTAATCTTCCTTTTCTTGGAGGGATCTATCTTGTCCCCAGGTGGGGTAACCTCGCCTTTTCTCTGGTCAACTTCTTTGCCCCCTAGTTCGTCATCGTCACCTCCCTTCATAGGTGAGAGAAAATAAGTCTTCGTGGATGTGTTGTGGATATCTTGAACTTCCACATCCTTCTTAGTCTTGTGTGGTCCTGTTGTATCTAGCATAGCTTCAGGGCTATCTACATCAGACATCTCTGCGAGGTCTGCTACAACAAGGAGGTATGCTGACCATTCCTTGGTGATCTCCTCCAGGTCATCTTCTGTTAGCTTGTAATATGACTGGAGTTGTTGTTTGTGCTCATTTGTGTGCGTTGTGATGTAGGTGAGTGACGATCTGCATTGAATTTCATCAAAGATCGAAACCTATGAAGAGTGTTGGGTGTAATGAGCAGTGTAGACTAAATGGCATTCCTCAATTGAATATAGTATGCATGGAAGATGACATTGGAATGCCACATCTTTTTCATGTCGTTGGAGTACCACAGCATAGAGAACTTCACAACTAGGGGTTCGAAGGGTTTGATATCTGGAAAAGTGGCTCCCTCGGGCAGTTCCCACGCGATGAAGGCAATGAGTATGAGAAACTAGCTAAAGTGGAACTCATACCCTTGGTCCTACGCTTTTCTATAGTCAAGCTCTAGCTGATTTATGAGGTATTTCACCCAGTTCATTTGTAGACCCTCTGCTCACTTCCCTGCGAGGACAACTACAAATCTGGTCACCTATGTAGGTCTGTTTTTTTGGACTAACTTGCTTGCGACCAGCTGGCAACCAAAGCATACTGTTTCATTCTCAATGGAGGCTACCTGGTAACCTTGCGTGCGTTTCTCTATATTTCCATATGTGTCTTTTATTCATTGAGCGAGAGCATGATCTGCGGTCTTTCCAGGGTAAAAGTCCTGTGGGTCAGAGCCCTGCATGCTTAGCCCAGTGATCTAATTGATCAAAATCAGTTCCATGGTGATGTGTCGATCCAACCATAGGTATCCTCCATGATAGCAGGATAGAAACAGTCGAACACAAGCATTTACTTCCTGATGCCTCCCGAAATGTGGAATCTCCATTACATTGAGGAGGGTTGACTTCACAAGGTTATGGGTCCATTGCTATGGTACAATCTTGGTGTTATTTCCTTTTGTAATAGTCAAATACTTGTGTGGGGATATCATACTGTATACCTTGTGATCTCCAAGGTTAAAATCACTAAATTTCAGTGAGGTGAGATTCTCCTGGTCAGCATGAACTGCGCACACCCCTTTCGGGAGGTACGCAGTGGCTACAACATAGTCAAAGTCTCTGGGTACAAAGTCTCGATTCACTGGTCTGCTTAGTGGTGGGATATATTTAGGAAATATGCTTGGGATCATCTTCACAGTGGCGAAGTCATTTATGAGCTTAGATCGTCTTTCCGAAGGTGGCCGAGATGGTCCTGCTCGAGCAGTGGAAGGGGAAGCTAGCAGTACACCCGAGGATGATGCTTGTACACCTGTAGACATTCCACATTCTGACATGACTCTCTCAGCCATTAAATCAATTATAACTTCTTCAACAATTTTCTCAGCAGCGATGAGCTCATTCGACATACAAACTTGGGCCAGTTGGCTCGAGTGAAAAAGGAATTCAAAGACGACAATGAATAGTAAGGAAATGATCTCAGGGCAAGTAAATCTCAGGGTTCGCGCTTAGATTCTCAGCTAGCAAAAAGTATTCTCGGTGCGTGGTGCATCAGGTTTAAGTAGGCAATCTCAGCAACGATGGACATGGGGCCTTCATTAATTCTGTTCTATCCATTCTGGTACTATCCAATAGTTTAGTGGTAACCCATAACTATTTTTTTATCCGTTCGGAGCAGCAGTCGAACAGATATATCGGTTCCAACAGCTATATTTCTTTGTCATGGCAAAGTAATCTATGTCGTTGTTCTGATGTCTCGGTGAAGCTCCCATTCTACAATTCTTCTTGCTGTGAAGTGTCCTCTAGAACCTCTTGTAACCTTACAGTATTAGCCCTTTTCTTTCTTAACTTCCTAGCCTTCCTCCCAGTGAGTTTCATCTCAGTAATTCTTTTACCATTCTAATGTTTATCTTTTGTGGTCTTAGTTACTTTGCGCTGTGGAAAATATTTATTAGGGTTCCATGATAATACTTCTTTTGTATCAAAAATAGGTAACTCAATCTTCTGCGGATCCTCAAGTGTTCTCTTAGCTTTGACATTGGAGGTACTAATATTAAATATCTGCGATCTGCTCTTTTGTTCTTCAATCAAGTGTGTGATCCTTCTGGTCATAAATTATTTTAACTCTTTCTTCTTTTGTTCCAACACTTTCTCTTCTTTGCTTTGTTTGGCCTGGTCTCTATCAATCCATGGTTTTCCTATGAGCATGGTAAAATAGGTGTTGTCTTCAACAAATTTAATGATCTCAAAGTCTTCCTCTGTCAAATTTCCATTGACAGTCATAAGTATCTGGGCGAGCCTTCTACATAGGTTTACTAGATTTCCTCTGAAGAAACTTGTTCCTCCTAGGAAAGGGATCATGGTAGGCTTTCCTATAGCTTCCCAAGTTCTTTCTGGAATAATGTTCACTTGTGCTTCTTCATCAAGAGTATAGTCAATGTCAAAGTCCCCTATTATTTCTTCAATTTGCTCCTTTTCTTTGAAGATCTATGATAGCCTAACATGTCAGTGGTCATTCAAGGTATCTCTCATCTGTAGCAATATCGTTTTTTATTCCTTCTGGGTTTCTTCTATAATATTGGTCTCTTGATCTCCCTCGGGGTTTTCTTGTTTCATATTCAGCTTCTCAAGCCTAGAAATCATTCTAGGGCAATCCAATACTTCATGGTCCATAGCCTTACAATAGAGGCAACTAGGTCTTCTCCCAGAGAATTCTTTAGAAAGATGTCCCGATCGTCTGCAACTATAACAGAGGGTTAATCCTCTCGTCCATTTATATGTTCCCTAACTCCTTTCGTACTACACACCAAGATCATGGTGGCTAACCTGCAAAAAAAAATTCTAGGAGCCTACATCCACTTGTTAGTCCAGACATTCTTTCGATGCATAGGTATAATATATCTATCACTATACATATCAGATCTATTCATATCAAACTTTCCTTCATCTATTAATTCCCTAGTTTTGAAGCTAGGACAGAATCTATCAAACATATCTAGATCCATGCTTTAGAAACAAAAACAAAAAAATCACTTATCTTACTTCTACAGAGCACAAAGCTTCCAGATCTAAAAATTTTAACTATTCTTACCTTTATCGAGGCATAGAGCTTACAGATCTTACCTTTTTCTTCATATATCTGACTTATTTTCTTCAGATCTGACCTCTCGTTCTTCCGATCTGACCTCTTTTTCTTTAGATCTGACCTCTTTTCTGGGAACAAAGCTTCACAAGTCAAACAAAACACTGTGCACTAGGGAAACAGATCTACGCATAGAGCTTATTTCACACAAAGCTTCTTCTTCTTCAGTTGTTAGCAATCACAGTTCCAGGTCCCAACAACAGAACCATTTGTTGGCACAGGGGTAGACCCAGGGTTCAATGCTCAAGAGTGCACCAACAAAGCCCTAACTACCGGCCCTTTCGGCAACACCTGCGAAGTAGATGAAGTCTCACCCGAGGTAGAGGCAGGGGTGGTTGCAAGACTTAGGTGTCTACAACCTTAGATGGGACACAGATATGTGATTATCTTTCTTATAACACACTTAGCATCAATTATTCCTTAACATACATTCATTAATATACTTCGTAGAAGTCACAGAGCATCGCAGTGAATACTTATACTAAGAATGATACAGTACTTATTCACAACAATATAGGTTATATTTAACAGATCAAGCACTAAGCATCTCATATATCAAATCTAATGTTCAATCATTCATCAACAGCATGGAGCATGACTAGATCTACTTAACCACATCATGCACTTAGCCAAGACAGAGATACATACATAAGAGCAAAGCACAAAACACTATACACACAGTTACCGTGGTTCACCCCACCCTGGGGCTACGTCCACAAAGTCTTCTTTATCTTATCTTGGTCAAGCAGTTACAGCATAGAGCTTCAACGACCCTTACTTTGCATAGGACATAAGATCTGTGCAACTCTCTAGATCCTTCTTCCTTGCTCTTCAACATCAGACTATAACACCCTACACTTGGATCTCTGATCTCATGCATAGAGCACTCTAAGATACATCCGATCACACAGATCCCATTACTAGCACTAAACTTTCATTCATACATCACACAGATGTACTACATTACTATATCTCCTATCTTAATATCTATATTGCCTATTTATAGATTACAAAATGGGCCTAAATGTGGGTAAACCCACGGGCCAACATCCCTTTCCTGTTACATCAACCCAAAACCCTAAAATGGACCCCAAAATAGGTCTTGCTTCCTTATTTTTTGCTTTGCATTGTGCTCCTTCTTTGGCAAGTTGTCGCAGTCCAAAAAGTGGTCGAGTAAAACCAAATACTCTTCAAAACTTGGTCAAGGGATAACAGTGTCCACACAAGAAGAAGGACCAAAACTCTGAAGGAGAAGAGAAGTACAAATCCAAGAGATTTGGTAGAAAGAAAAGTTTATGTGTAAACAATGATGACTCTTCAAGAGACACAGATAGTGACTCTTCTTGTGAAGATAAGGTTAATGAATTTATGCTTATGTCAAAAGAGGATTATGATAATAAAATAATAGGAAGTGATGTTAATGATGAAAAAGTTTTGGTTGACTTGGAAGGAGAACTGATTAGTGCCCTAGAAGAAATTGCTAGACTCAAATTTAAGAAGAAAAAGAAAAAACAATTGTTGATACAGTTCGAGAAAGACATTAAAAAACCTGATGAAGACTTTGCCCTGCTAAAAGGGGAATTAGAATAAGCAAAGAAAATAGAGTACATTCTGAAACAACAGTTATCGGAGAAGAAGGAAAGATGTGAAGCCTTGGAAGAAGAGGTAGTAAAAACCAGAAAAGAGATGGAAAAGTTTAAAGCATTGTATCTCCAAAATATTCCAATCCTTAAAGCCTTAGCAAAACTAAATGACATTCTGAGAAAACAAAGATCTCCTTTTTTGAAGACTGGGTTAGGTTATGTAAGTGGTTTAAGCAACAAACAACCAGAAAGCAAAGAGCCAGTAAAGATGATCAAGTTTCAAGTCAGCAGACAATCATACCATGTGAGTACTCTGCCACCAAAAGCTAAGAAAGGCAAGATGATCCCTAATCAAAAACAAAGATATCAGAAGATGGAGCAACAAATGCCAAAAAGAAGGCCATCCTTCAGGTACCAAAATTTCTTCCATGGTTATTGGTTTTACTGCTCTAATTTTGGTCATAAGATTGCAAATTGTCAAATTAAGTTTAGAGACATGCAACTGAGGAGATCAAGAAATAAACAATCTTTGCAACATAGAACTAAACAGCCAATGAGTAGACAAAGTTGCACCAATCACTTTGACCTATTGAACAATGATCTCAAATGTTATAATTGTCATAACTTCGGCCACAAAGCTGCAAACTTCCATCTGAAGAATTACAAAGCAGATCCAAGGATAAAACCCTTAGCTAGAAATTCCAACACATGGAAAAAGAAAGATAGTGAAAAATGTGGTCTAGTACTTTCAGCTCAAAAACAAAAAGAGCCCTGGTATATAGACAATGGATGTTCCAAGCACATGACTGGAGGAAAGGATACATTTTTTTCTATAAGTAAAAGAAAAACATGAAATGTGAGCTTTGGAAATGATGAACCAGGTAAAATCAAGGGTAAAGAGATGGTGAGTTTGAGTAATGGTAAAGGAAAATCCCAGGATGTTCTGCTTGTAGATGGGTTGAAACATAATTTTCTCAGTGTAATTCAAATGTGTGACGGAGGATGTGAAGTGTTGTTCACTTCCAAATATTGTAATATGAAGTCTATAAACTCAGGACAAGTGGTGGCTAAAGGCATAAGGAAAGATAATAATGTATATGTGTTGAAAGTAGATAGAGAAGAGTACCATCTAAGAAAACATGATGAAAGTTGTTTATGGCATGATACTTGGACATATACATTTTTACCACTTAATCAAGCTCAAAAATCTTGAGGCAGTAAAAGATGTTCCAAGAATATCAAAGCCACACGATTCTGTGTGTAAACCCTGCCAAGTAGGAAAGCTAACCAGGACACAATTTAAATATAAGAGCTCTAATTCAATAGAGAAACCACTCCAATTAGTTCATATGGATTTATGTGGACCATAAAGATAGGAAGGCACAGGGAAGGAAAACTACTTCATGTTGATCATTGATGATTACTCCAAACTCACTTGGGTTGCTTTTCTCAAATAAAAAGCTGAAGCATTTGAGAAATTTAAAATACTTAAGGCTTTAACTGAGAATCAAACAGGCAACAGGTTAAAGGCAGTAAGATCATACAGAGGATGATAATTTATGTCAAGTGATTTCAAGGAATTTTATGATAAACATGGGATCAAGAGAGAATACACAATCCCAGGAACTCCATAGCAAAATGGAGTAGTTGAGAGGCAAAACAGAACAATTCAGCAAATGGCCAGGTCAGTGATGAATGAGAAGAACATTGATGAAACCTAATGGGTAGAAGCAATACACACAGTAGTCCATATTATTAATAAATACCACCTCAGACCACACAATGACAAGACACCTTATGAACTATGGTATGGAAGACCTGCTTCAATCAAACACTTCAAAGTCTTTGGGAGTAAGTGCTACATAAAGAATAATAATGAAAACCTTGGCAAGTATGATGACAAGGTTGATGAATGCATCTTCTTAGGATATGCTACCAATAGTAAATGATATATATGATTTAATAAAAGATTGCCTAAATTAGTTGATTGCATTGACTTAAAGGTTGATGGAGTCCCAGTAAGAGAGGTGAGCAATATTGAGTTTGCTACAGAGGACACAGGTGAAGCTGAAGATGAACAGGTCCAGGAATCAGAAAAATAAGACTCTAAGTCAGATGAAAATACAAATACTCAGGTAGACTCAAATCAACAGACAACATCAAATCCTTCCTCCAAAATTACTCAAAAGAATCATCCTACAAGTCAGATAATTGGTGAGAAAGACAAAGGTGTACAAACCAGGAGAAGGATAATCAAAGACACTGAGCAATCACATATATCCTTCATATCCATGGTGGAACCCAAGAATTTTAATGAATCCAGTGAAGATGACCATTGGGTTAAAGCCATGAATGATGAACTTGACCAGATTGAAAAAAACAATACTTGGGAGATGGTTCCTAGACCTGAAGGTAAAAATTTCATAGGTTCCAAATGGGTCTTTAAGAATAAATTGAATGAGCAGGGACAAATTGTCAGGAACAAAGCAAGACTAGTCTATAAGGGCTATGCACAAGTTGAAGGATAGGATTTTGATGAAACCTTTGCACTAGTGGAAATATTGGAAGCCATAAGAATATTTCTTGCCTATGCTATCATAAGAACTTTAAATCATATCAAATGGATGTTAAGTCAAAATTTCGTAATGGATATCTAGAAGAAGATGTATATGTGGAGCAACTTGAAGGATTTTCACTCACAGATAATCCTGACTATGTCTATAAGTTGAAAAAGGCATTATATGGACTGAAACAGGCACCACGAGCCTGGTATTATAGACTGGACAAATTTCTATAGGACAAAGGGTTCAAGAAAGGTATTTGACAGTAATCTATACATTAAGTTTGAAGGTGATGATTTATTAGTTGTTTTGGTTTATGTAGATGACATTATTTTTGGATGCACTAATGACCCTTCAGTTCAGTGGTTTGCTAATTCAATGCAGACTGAGTTTGAGATGTCCATGATAGGAGAACTGTCATATTTTCTTGGTTTACGAATCAATCATAGTTATGCAGGGATATTTATCTCTCAAGAAAATTATTTGAAGGAGATGTTAAAGAGGTTTCAGATGGAATATTCTACACATGTGAGCACACATATGGTGGTTGGTTGCAAGCTCAATAAATATGATATTTCACCTGATGTTGATCAAAGAACATATCGATCAATGATAGGCAGTAATATGTACATCACAACATCCCATCCTGATATAATGCAAGTTGTTGGAATGGTAGGTAGTTATCAATCTGCTCCTAAACAAAGTCATTTAGCAGTTGTTAAGAGGATATTAAAATATTTGAAGGGTACAATGACTTATTTTATTTGGTATCCTAGAAATCAGAATTTTCAATTAACTACATATTCAGATGTCGATTGGGAAAATTGTTTGGATGATAGAAAGAGCATCAGAGGAGGCGCATTCTTCTTAGGCGATTTGTTAGTAGCATGGCTTAGTAAGAAGCAAGGATCTATTTCATTATCAACTACAGAGGCAGAGTACATTGTTGTTGCTACCTGCTACACTTAGATCTTATGGATGATACAAACTCTTGTAGATTTGAAGGTAACTTACACTGATCCCATTCCACTTCACTGTGATAAGACCAGTTCCATTAGTGTCTCGAAGAATCATGTTCTCCATTAAAAAATGAAGCATATACCAATAAAGTATCATTTTCTCAAAGAGTAGGTTACAAATAGATTTGTTCAACTAAATTATATTCCTTCCATGGAACAAATTGCAGACATCTTTACTAAACCCCTAGACATGACACCATTTGAATATCTCCGTCAGAAGTTGGGTTTCATCCCTTCTCTCACCTAAGAGAGTCCATCCTGTCAGGGGAATGTGTGTTGGTTGAATATCAGATACCTCCTAAAATGTACTGCATCAACTTAGGGGGAGCATGTTTTCTTTGACATTGATGTCAAAGGGGGAGAAAAGGTGTGGTTTGTATGCTACAGTTGGAGGTCTAAGCAGAATAGTGTATCCTTTTAGGGTTGCCATCAATGCCAAAGGGGGAGATTGTTGGCATGTTTTTACAGGAAGAGTGTGCTTGTAATTGATGGAAAGAAAAACAATGACGATGGTGAACAGGAAGAGCATAAGCTCAGGAGGAGAAGCAAACAGTATGTAGAGATCAAAGCTTGAAAGGAAAAGTGTAACATCAGGGTGAGCAGTCGTCCGGTCAAGAAATTGACCGTGTTGATTGTCTAATATTACAGACATCAGTCATATGAGTGACTGTGGGCTTGAGGACCATTGGAAGATCATGACCATCGGATCTGTAAGCCAAATCAACGACAGGGATGAATTGTGGAGAGCGAAAGAAGAATTCAACAACTCGCTAGTTCTAATCCCGCAATTGGTCTAGATTGTCAGATCTCATAAACCCAACTATCAACGATTGTGGTTGATCTAAAAAATGATCAGATTAAGTCAGATTAAGTCATGACCGTCAGATGTGCAATTTCCAGATCAACGGCAGGGATAGATTGCGAAGATCAAAAGGAGAATTAAATATCATGTTATTTCTAATCCCGCAATTAGTCAGGACCATCATATATTATAGCCTCAAAGATCAGCGATTGTGGTTGATTGACCAACAACGCACAACTTCAAATTGCGGATTTTTGGTGAAGAGTTAAATCACTCACAAGTTGTGGTTCTGTAACCATCCTTGATCGTTGATCTGCTTTGAGTGTCTTCACGACCATTGGATCACTTTTAAGTGGAAGGGCATGATAAGCTAGAAGAGCAGTACCGAAGATAGATCGAGCCATTGATCTAAGAACATGATCGATGAACAACATTTGGTTCACATCAAAATTTTCAAGGAGGTTACTGTTTAGGGAATCTCACTTCAGAAGAATTGGAAACCTGAAAGTCGAATTCCCTGAAGCTTGAAATATGAAATGAATAAGGACCATCGGATCTGGAGAAAATGTGATGACCATTAGATCAAGGAGAACCATGTCAGCACAACACATCTACAAGGACTTGTGGAAGACCATGTGGTGCAGAACCCCGACCCTCAAGATGAGATTCGCGCAGGATCTTCTCTAAACCACGACAAGATTTAAGCAAAACCCTTGATTAAGACCACGAAGGATTTTTCGGGTCTCGCGAGTTCGACACTTTCAACCCAATGCCACCGCTCTCTACAATAGCCAAGATGAAAATCTCTGAATGGGCATAAGGGATAATCCCCCTCTCTTCAGTCTCTTGGAAAAGTGACCACGACCAAGGCCTTAGCGCAATCTCCTTTCGTGGCTCGCAATCTCGTAAGTTATAGAGTCGAAGACTCTCGACTCCTCTTGCTCCAAACCTTTGATACCTAATATGAGATATGGGTATGGCTCCTCCTCGTTAGCACCTTTACAAGTGACCATCATCTAGATATTAACTCTAGCACCTCTCGCAACTCGTGACTTCGCGAGTTGGAGTTCTGAATGCTCGTTCTCCTCCCTTGCGAATCCCCAAAATGTGATAAGTCAACAGGGTGTTGACTCCTCCACAGTGACGCATGTACGCCACCTGTCACCCACTTCAACATTTTTCTGTGCATTGTATGTTTGTGCCACCTGTCACCCACTTCGACCTTTTTTTGTGCACTGTATGTTTGCACCACCTTTCAACCACGTGGTCTCCGCTTACGGGATGTGCCACCTGTCTGCATGATCCCTCGACACTCGGCACTTCATGAATTTCGTGATCTAAATGCAATGTTTCCCAACCTTCAAACCCCTGAAATGCCATACCATGCAGGATTCAGTCCAACAGTTCTCCCGTGGTCAAGATCCAACGGCTTGGATCTTTTTCCCTGCACTTTGCGACTCGGGACTTGGAGCAACCAAGAATTTGGACTGTCTTCCAAACTCACGAACCCAGAATTCACGAAATGATCCAATGACGTGGGGTAAGCCACGATCCATGGCTCATGTTGATCCTCGACTCCTAGGTGATGGTTTTATCTGGCCTCTGACCACCTTGCAACTCCTACAAATCCTACAGTCCTCACAATCTTGCAAGTTCTCCACGGAGAATTCAGACCCTTCGTCTCTATATTGACAACCTTTGATTCTGAACTTTTGAAAAGGCACTTGAACATGCTCCTTTCTTGATTTCAATCCAATTTGACCTTCACTTGCCCTCTGCAACCTTCAAACGAAATTGATTGTCCAGGTCTTCGACCTTTCCTTGGCGAATTCTGGGCTTCAAGCCTTCTCTGTGCATGAATCTTACACACTTAGAGATAACTCATGGCTATCCTTCGAGGGAAGCTCTGGTGCACTCCTTGCAATAGAGAATTATTCAAATCCTCTGTGAATTTGAAGAAATTTGCTCCCTTCTCCCAGTCTGCACACACTTTGCATGGCTCCGTGCTCTGCTAGCACTCCTGCCTGTAAAGACACAATTTGAATCTCTTATGAGCATTCTGAAATGAAATTTAGAACCTGGTTAATGCACTCCTTGCGGACCCTCCAATGCACTCTTTGTAGGAATTATCAGAAAGAGAAACAACTGAAACTCGCTCTCCCCTTATCCAGAATTCAATCATTCAACGTAGAATTCTAGAGCCTGCACACACACATAGAATTTAAACAAAATGCATATAAAGAACATAAATAGACTGCAACATACCATTCAACAGGTGGTTCTAGCAACCATAAAAACATAGATTGGAATCAAAGCTTTCTTCTATTAATTCTAGTGCTCATGTACATGGCAAATAACAGCTAAACGCACAAAAATCCTTTGTTCTCCTATATTCTCCTCTGCATCTCCACAACTTACAAATTCTGAAAAAAATGATACAAAGATACAAGGGTGAGGGTGTCTATCCTCCATTTTCCCTCCTAAGCTTCTAAAACTATCTAATCTATCATTTAAATCTACCTACTTGCATTAAACATACATAAATGCCTAGTACATTCGCAAATAGGAACATACGCTCCAAAATTAGTTTGGATCTTCAATACATAAATGCCAATGCACTTTCCTCCTGATCATTACATTAATGTTTCATATTTTAAAATTCAAAACGTTTTCACAAAAAAGTTTCAAATGAAATCTGTGCATCCAGTTGTCTCCTTTCGCTAGGCACGTGCTTGTTGGCTTTATGCGATGCTCCTGCATCATACTCCCTCGCTTGAAAATTTTCATGAAATCTTGTTCATGAGCTCTTACACGGTATGTCCATGCCTGTGAATTTCTACTTCATCCTCCCAGCTGGCATCTTCAACAGGATGTCCTTTCCACTTGACCAAGTATTCAAAATACTCCTTCCTCCTGGTCTTTTTGCTAATCCTTTTGTCAATTATGCTTTCCATTTGTGGCTTTTCAGCTACAAGCATTTGTTTTTTCCATTGAATCTTTTCCTGTTCATCTTTTGCTCCTACTTCTTCAACTCTGTAAGGGTACAAATCCACGACATTGAATATCGGTGAGATTCTGACCCCATCTGGTAGTTCAATCTCATATGTGTTTGCTCCAAATTTCCTTATGACCTTGCACGGTCCGATATTTTTCATCTTGAGCTTATTGTGTGTTCCCCTTGGGAACCTTTCCTTCCTCAAATGCACTAGGATCAAATCACCAACTTCAAATGAGTCATGTCCTCATGAATGACGATTTCTTCATATTGATCAGCAATTTCTCTTGTTGCAATCTCCTCATCATGACAACTAAATGTTTTAAGTGCTCCGCTTCAGTTTTACTGAAAATTAGTATATCATCCAGATATACAATCATGAATTTTCCAATGAAATCCTTCATGAATTCATTCATCAACCTCATAAAGGTGCTCAGTGAATTCGTCAAGCCAAATGGCATGACAAGCCATTCGTACAAACCTTCGTTTGTTTTGAATGTCGTTTTCCATTCATCACCTTCCCTCATCCTTATTTGGTGATAGCCACTTTTCAAATCAATCTTCAAAAAATATTTGGCTCCGCTCGAGCAATCCATCAAGTCATCCATCTTGGAAATGGAAACCTGTATCTGATGGTAATATTATTAATTTCCCTTGAGTCTATACACATCCTCCAGTCTCCATCTTTCTTTGGGCTGAGCACTGTCAGAACAGCGCATGGACTCAAGGTCTCTTGAATTAATCCTTTGTCCATTAAGTCCTGGACTTGTCTCTTAACTTCCTCATTCTCTTGCGGCGTCAACCTATACGTTGTTTTTTTCAGCAAGTTGGCTCCAGGTATAAGATCAATATGATGGCTTATACTCCTGATAGGTGGCAATGAACAGGGTAGTTCATCCACTACTAAGTCAACGAACTCTTCCAGCAAACCTTAGATTTCTTCCAGCAAATCATCTCTTCTTGTGCTATTCAAAACAATTATGGGTTTCCTAACCACAATGAATTATGTGTCTTCTTTCTTATTAACTTCCTTAATAAGTTCCTTCCCACTCATGAGAAGTATTGTATTGTTCATCTCTGGTTTCACTTATTTATCCTTAATCGGAAGCAACATGTGCATCCTACCATTTTTTTCCAGAGTGTATGTGTTCTTCCTCCCATCATGCACCACATTTCTGTCATATGTCCATGGTCTACCCAGCAATAGATGATAGACATCCATTGGAATGACATCACATAAAATCTCATCTTTATATCCTCCTATTTTGAATTCAACTAAACATTGTTTAGTGACATTTAACTGATGTTCTTTTTGTAGCCATGAAACTTTGTATGGGTTGGGATGTGCAATAGTCTCCAGCTCCATCTTTTCTACCATCTCTATAGACACAAGATTGTCTATGCTATCGCTGTCCACTATGACTTTGCATACCCTGTCTTTGGTTTTGCAAGCAGTCTGAAACAGATTGTTTCTTTGGGATGGGTTCTCTGCCTCCTTCTCTAGCTTCAAGAGAACTTTCTGCATAATCAAGGATCTTTTGCCCTCAGTGTCTTCTACCTCAACATTCTTCCCTTGAGCTTCGACAATGTGAATTTCACCACCCTCTTTCTTCCTATATGGACACTCATAGGATTTGTGTCTGATTTTTCCACAGAGAAAGCACTTCACTTCACCTCCTCTACCTCTTCCTCTTCCTTTGGTTCGAGGAAAAGTATTTCGGTCAGCATACTGTCTCCCCTGTGAGCTTACTCCTCTCTCTGATTGAGTTTGAGGTTTCTTCCCCTCATCTTTATACTTTTGAGCTCTATCCTGGGAAATTGCCTTGCCTCTTCTTTGAATTCTACCTCGACCTCTTTGACCTTGTTTTCGACTCATCTTTTCTTCATCTTTCAGAGCCATCTGATAAGCATCTTCTACGTTTCATATGGTCATCATGCTCATCTCGTCCTAAATGTCATATCGTAGACCGTTCATGTATCTGGAAACTTTCTCATCATCGCTTTCCTGATAACCTACTCTGAAGTTTATCTTGTAAAACTCTTTGGTGTATTCCTTCACCGTCATCAGCTTCTGCCTCAAATTCTGCATCCTCTGAAATAGATTTATTTGATAGTACCTGGGTATAAATTTGGCCTTCATATTTGCGACCATTATGTCCCCGCTCTTGATTTTTTGTTTTCCTTTGCAACGTCTATCAGCCTGTAGTTCATCCCACCACAACATTGCATGCCCTTTAAGTCTAATAAAGGCATGTTTAACTTTTTTTTCTTCTTCGACATCCTCATAGTTAAAGTACTTGTCTAGAGCTCTAATCTAGTCTAGAAGCTCTTCAACGTCCAGGTTTCCCTCGTACATGGGAATGTCCATTTTTTCTCTGGCACCTATCCTTGCAACAGCTCTAAGCAGACGTTCTTCAACAACATCCTTGTACGTGACTTCTTCTCCTTCATGTTCAGCTTCATTTTCACTTTCATCCTCGCTGATGTCTTCAGCATTGATTGTTCACCTTTGTGTTGTCTCCATGCCATCAAGCCTGGCATGGGCATGAAATTCATGCATTTCTCGCTCCACTGCTGGATCAGGCATGGGCCTTTCTCTTCTTCTCGGCAGCATGGTTGTAATTGTTTTTTTCTCCACTACAGAAAGCAAAGAATTTTTTATGTGCTCTGATACCACAACTGGTGTAGACCCCTGACCCTCGAGCCAAGATCTGCGTAGGATATTCTCTAAACCATGACAAGAGTTAAGAAAAACCCTTGATTAAGACCGTGAAGGATTTTCGGGTCTCGCGATTTCGGTGCTTTCAACCCAATGCCACCGCTCTCTGCAACAGCTGAGATGTGAAGCTCCGAATGGGCGTAAGGGCTAAGCCCCCTCTCTTTAGTCCCTTGGAAAAGTGACCACGACCAAGGCCCCTTAATGCAAGCTCCTTTCGTGGCTCGCGATCTCATGAGTTGGAGAGTCGAAGACTCTCGACTCCTCTTGCTCCAAACCTCCGATACCTGAGTGCAATATGGGTATGGCTCCTCCCCGTTAGCACCTTTACAAGTGACCTTTGGCTAGAGATTAACTCTAGCACCTCTCGCAACTCACGACTTCGCGATTTGGGGTGATGAACGCTCGTTCTCCTCCCTTGCGAATCCCCGAAACATGATAAGTCAACAAGGTGTTGACTCCTCCACAATGATGCGTGTACACAACCTGTCACCCACTTCGACCTTTTTCTATGCGTTGTATGTTTGTGCCACCTGTCAACTACGTGGTCTCTGCTTACGATATGTGCCACCTGTCCACACGAGCCCTCGACACTCGGCACTTCGCAACTTTAGCGATCCAAATGCAATGTTTCCCAACCTTCGAACCCCTAAAATGAGATACCATGCGGGGTTTGGTCCAATGGTTCTCTCATGGTCAAGATCCAATGGCTTGGATTTTTTTCCCTAAACTTCGTTACTCAAAACTTGGAGAGACCAATAATTTGGCCTGTCCTCCAAACTCGCGAACCCTAAATTCATAGAATGATCCAACTGCATGGGGTAAGCCACAATCCATAGCTCATGTTGACCCTTGACTCCTGAGTGATGGGTTCTATGGCTTCTAACCACCTTGCAACTCCTACAAGTCCTACGGTCCTCACGATCTTGCGAGTTCTCCATGAACAATTCAAACCGTCCATCTCTGTCTCTACAACCTTCAATTATGAACTTTGGCAAAGGCACTTGGACCTGCTCCTTTCTATATTTTGATCCAATTCAACCTTCACTCGCCCTCTGCGACCTTCAAATGAAATTGATTGTTCGGGTCTTTGACCTTTCCTTGGCGAATTATGGGCTTCAAGCCTTCTCTGTGCACGAATCTTGCACACTTAGAGATAACTCATGGTTATCCTTCGAGGGAAGATCTGGTGCACTCCTTGCAACAAAGAATTCTTCAAATCCTCTGTGAATTTAAATAAATTTGTTCCCTTCTCCTAGCCTATGCACACTTTGCATGGCTCTGTGCTCTGCTAGCACTCCTGCCTGTAAAGACACAATTTGAATCTCTTCTGAGCGTTCTGAAATGAAATTCATGTTGATACTGAGAGAGGGGTGAATCAGTATCAAGTACAATTTAAAAACATTTTTCAACTTATACTTAAACCATTCAATTATATCCAATGAGAAATGAACAGTAGTATAAGAGTTACACCAATACACCACAATACACCATGCACAATATATGAGAAATAATCAATAGTTTTTGTTCAAGGGAAGTAATGACTT
>ML796051.1:351298-377071 GCA_009831015.1 Picea engelmannii
ACCTTGGCTCGACCAGGATGCGGTAGTCGTACCCGGAGATCAACACCCCTTACCCAAACATTTGGAGAAGTGGCTTCCCAAGTTTGACCCTGACTCTAAACAGATCGTTGAAGACCACATTAAAAATTTCATGTTAGCCATAAGACTCCGTAATGTCGAGCACGAAGACATAGTCTGTAGATTGTTCCCCTACACTTTCGAGGGAAATGCATCTACATGGTACTTTTCCCAGCAACCCCATACCATCGTGTCTTGGGAGAAGTTCGAGTCATGCTTTTTGGAAAAGTTCGGAGACGATAAGTCACCGGAAGTCCTGGTTATGGAGCTTTCTAGCTTAAAAATGAACCCAAAAGAGAAAATTAAAGACTTTAATCAAAGATTCTTAATAATTAAGAACCGAATCCCTATGGATTCGATGCCTGCCGAGAATCTTATCATAGCATACTATACTAGATCCTTGCATCAAAGTATATCCATTTGGGTTAAATGATCTAAGAAAGCCACGTTGTTAGAGGCCTTCGAAGAGGCCAGCTAGATTGAAAAAGACATACTTAGTCTAAAAGACACCACTAGCAACGAAACAGATACTAGTTCATCTTCCAAAAATAAGATCGAAATCCTCCCTAGACCTACTCAAAGTAAAACACAACCTTAAAGCTCTGATTTAGAAAAATTAACTAAAGTCGTTCAAAAACTGTCAAATCAAGTTATAGATTTGAAAAGGACGACCGAAGAAGCTTCCTCGAGCAAAGGACCCTACAAACCCCCATTCAGGAAGCCTTTTCCCACCAATCGACCTAATCCTACTACTGAGGGTCTTAATCTAGAAAGTCTACAATACGCCCTTCAAACAATTCTAGAAGCCCAGGATAACTTGATGCCTCCTCAGATTCCTGAGGAGGTTGTTGAACAAGAGACAGTTCAAGAAGAAGTGTCTTCTCCAAACATTTTTGGACACTTCTCGGATAGCATCTTTCAAGCTAACTTCGATACGGTTCATCCTTACAATACTAGGAGTAAGACAGCAAGCAAACCTTCTTCTGAAAACACTACGACTTTGCCTCCAAAGCAATCTAAACCAGCTGAAACCAAACAGAGTCATGTGAACCATAACTTAGATTATGATTTAGTTGAAGATCTTAAAAATTTAAGGGCTAACATTTCTATTTATGAGTTATTAAAATTTCCATTTTTGTTACAAAAGATGTTACAGAATATCACAGAGAATGGTAAAAATGGTAATTCATGCAGTAGAAAGGTTGTTCAGAACAAAGTTCCTCAGAAGAATTCCACTAAGAATAATCTCGATTCTCATGATAAAGGAAGCCTTCCTGTAAATAATGTAAATATTGTAGATAAGTTAGCTTTAGAAACTGCRAGTAAAAAACCGCAAGCTACCACCCTTAGCACTCGCAGAAATGTACCTCCATTTTTGTTAACTTTCGAAATCTTTAATAGAAACGTGCACAATTGTATGGTAGACTCAGGGGCATCATCCAATGTGATGCCATGGTCTRTGTGCCAGAAGATTAATGCTGAAGTTGAACCATCCACTTTAAAAATCATCCAGCTTGATCGAACTAGTGTAAAGGTTATAGGTGAGTTAAGGAATGTGCTTATAAGATTATCGTCTAACCCCAAAGTTCATCAAGTCATTGATATTATTGTTGTGGATATTCCAGAAGTGTATGGTCTATTTTTAAGCAGGGACTGGTCGGAACAGCTACACGGCTATTTTGCAACAGACTGGTCTCACCTGTGGCTTCCAGAGAACGGCAAGCCCAACAAAATCAAGGTAAATCGTGAACGCTACCTTAAGTAACAAACTTGTGGAAAGCATCAATGTAACAATTGATGAAACGGGTGGATGAGAATTAAAGGAAGAAGAAAATGAATCAATGGAAAAGTTTTACGAAGAAGAAGTAGAAGATGAAGAAGAAGTAGAAGGGGAAGATGAAGAGGATCAGATAGAAGTAGAAGAGCAAGTTCAGTAAATGCCTCAAATTACACCTAGAAAATGAGTACAGAAGAATCATCCTTCAGAACAGATTATCGAAAATAAAGATGCAAGAGTTGAGAGTAGAAGAAGAATTTGTTCGCTATAAAAAAATGCACCTAACACTCTCATCTACGATTGAACCAAACAGTTTTGAAGAGGCCAACAAGGATGAATTCTGGAATAAGGCCATGGATGAAGAATTGGATCAAATAGAGAAGAATGAAACTTGGGAATTGGTTCCAAGACCAAAGAATAACAATGTGATTGGAAAAAAGTGGGTATTCAGAAATAAATTCAATGAATATGGACATGTTACAAGGAATAAATCCAGATTGGTATGTAAAGGATATGCACAGGTTGAAGGAATCAAATTTGAAGAGACATTTTCCCTAGTTGCCAAAATGGAAGCAATCTGATTGCTTTTAGCTTATGCATGCTCCAAGAATATTAAAGTGTATCAGATGGACGTGAAATCATCTTTTCTGAATGGGGAACTTGAAGAAGAAGTCTACATCGAACAACCAGAAGGATTTCATTTGTCAGAGAACGCATATTATGTGTGTAAATTGAAGAAGGCCTTGTATGATATAAAATAGGCTCCTAGAGCATGGTACTCTAGACTGGATAAATATCTATAACAGGCAGGGTTCAGAAAAGGAAGTGCAGATAGAAACCTCTAGATCAAGGTAACTCAAGATAGTATTTTATTAATTGAAGATTATGTTGATGATGTTATTTTTGGAAGTATTGATGACAAGTTGAGCCAGAAATTTGCAAAGGATATGCAGAATGAATTTGAAATGTCATTACTTGGAGAACTATCCTTCTTTCCAGGTCTTCAGATACGTCAAAGCAACCAAGGAATTTTTATTACTCAAACTAAGTATATCAGAGAAATGCTAAAGAGGTTCATAATGGAAGATTGCAAACCAGTTATAAATAATTTCTTTTGTATCCACTTTGACTTATAGTACACTCATCACTTCACTTTATTATTTAAATTACCTTCTAACCATCTTAACACACTTTCCTTATTTTAGGGCTAACCCACATCTAACCACTTGTCCACTTAGTAATTTCTCCATTAACTTTATTATTTAAATAATTTATTTTGTATTCACTTTGACTTATAGTACATTCATTAATTCACTTTATTATTTAAATAATTTCTTCTTTGCAACCACTTTGACTACTTTGACCTTTTGGGGCTTCTAGATGACTCATGAGTGTTCTCCAACTTCACATGGCCATAACTCTCTAACCGTAAGGAGTTATGTGACGTTCCAAATACCACTGGAAATGGCATGACATGTACTATCCATTTATAATTGTCTTGTCTACAAATATATCAAAACTCATACCATTATCCATCAAACAAAATTGGGTCCATTACCCAAACCTTTGTGCTACCAGATTTTCTTTAAGGGTTGACATCAATGAAAACCAACCCAATTAATCAATAGTATCATACATCCAATAATCCCTCTAGGGAAAATACTCAATCTCCCATAGTCATATCTCACACAAACACCAACATCCAACTAAAAACAAGCATATAACATACCTTTTGATCATGTAGATAGATCTGTTGTACCTAACCACTGTCGAACTTCATGTAGTCTCGCCTCAGCCTCTACAACCTGAACCACCTCTCATCCTTCAGATATGACACTGCATCCTGTGAAGAAAGGGTTTGTTTAGTGGGGCCTCACGCGACAGGCTATAGGTGTCTCGTGGGGATGCCTCATGGGATTTTTATTGTTTAACCCATGGGGATGGCCCTAATCAAGGTTTTTCACGACTTTCCTGCTCTCTTCTGCAAATGAAAAACTTTGTCATCGCTCTTTATTCGCTACCTTGGACTTGTGCAACTTCGGATGTATCAATGAGTACCTGCAATAAACCTTTCACAAGATAGATATTCAATGTGCTCAATAGGTGCTAATGAGAGTCTCTTGATCTCTTATTTATACTCGCCAAGTGCCTTCCTTTAGGGGTTATCTTCTAACTGTTTTACCCAACTTCCCTCTTTTAGGGATAACCCACTTTCTTGTTGCAACTACTTTACCCAAAAATAGCGAACTCACCACTTCTTGTTGCAACTAATTTATTTTTAATTATTTTCTTATTTCAACAACTTTACCCATAATTAACTCCTAGTTGTAACCACTTTGACTAGTAAACTTATTGAAGACTTTCTAGGACCTTCTAGAATAATTGACTTCTTTGTTGACCTTCTAGGGGCTTCTAGAATATTCATGAGGATCCTCCAGCTTCACTAATCCATATCTCCTCAACTATGAGGAACTGCGTGGCATACCACATATCACCAGAAATGACACAATGTGTAATATTCATCTACGATAGTCTTACCTGCAAATTCATTTATCTTCATGTCATTATTCCTCATACAAACTCAGGTTCATTAACCTCACCTTTGGGGCCACCAGAATTTGCTACCAGACTTACTTCAAGGGTTGACATCAATGACAACCAACCCAATCTATCAACAATTTCCCCCTTTGGCATTGATGGCAACACTCTGCACTCTAATGCAACACTAATGGCATATCAATACTTTTGTTCATTCTCCCCATGTGACTATCAGTCCCCCTGGAATCAGGCCTTTGTTCCTTCTCTTCATTTCCATCCATGCCTATGATTACTCTCTCCCTCTTTGACATCAATGGAAAAGGGTATCTTGCCTTTGAGGTTGCTCCCCCTGTAGAAATTTTCCTTTCAGATACTCCCCCTGTCCGAACTGTTCTTTTTCTTATCAATGGTGCTTCCATGTGTAAATCTATGACATATATGAAAAGCATTCAAAATTCATTGTGTGGCAGAAACTATTCCAAGTTTTTGTCGAAGATACTCAAAGGATTCCCTTAGAAGCGGTTTGGTGAAGATATCAGTGATCTGTTCTTTTGTCCCAGCATACTCAACCCTAATGTTCTTCTCTACAACATGTTCTCGTAGAAAGAGAAACTTGATCGGAATGTTTTTCATCTTGGAGTGCATCATTGGATTATTTGAGATATTGATGGCACTGGTGTTGTCAGAAAATATTGGAATGGGATCATCATATTCAACCTGTATATCCTTCAAGGTTTGTTTCATCCATAGTACGTGGGTACAACATGTTGTTGATGCAATATACTCTACTTCAGTTGTAGATAAGGATATTGATGGTTGTTTCTTACTTAAACAGGATACCAGACACTCACCCAAGTAGAAAGTTGTTCCACTTGTACTTCTTCTATCATCAATTCTACCTTCCCAATTTTCATTTGTGTAGGCAATAAGAGATATATCATTCCCTTTTGGATACCATAATCCAAATGCTTTTGTACCTTTTAGATATCTGAATATCCTTTTCACTGCCATAACATGTGATTCCTTTGGTGTTGCTTGAAATGTTACAACTTGTCTAACTACCTACATAACATCTGGTCTAGAAGATGTCATAAAGAGTAAATTTCCAATCATCTATCTATATTGTCTCTGGTCCACATCCTTTGAATCATCATCTTTAATTAACTTCAAGTTGGTCTGCATAGGAGTATTGACTGGTTTGCAATCTTCCATTCCAAACCTTTTTAGCATTTCTCTGATATACTCAGTCTGAGAGATGAAGATACTTGTGTTTCTCTCACATATCAGTAGTCCTAAAAAGAAGGACAACTCTCCAAGCAATGACATCTCAAACTCATTCTACATGTATTTCGAAAATTTATGACTCATATTGTCATCATCATTTCCTTTCGTGAACCATTGTTGTTGTAAGTATTTGTCTAGTATTGAATACCATGATCTAGGGGCTTGTTTCTGACCATATAAGTCCTTCTTCAACCTGCAAAAAAAATCTTCTTTCTCTAACAATTGAAATCCTTCAGGCTTCTCAATGTAGACTTCTTCCTCAAGATCCCCATTTAGGAATGTTGATTTCACATCCATCTGATACACACTTTAACATTCTTAGAACAGGCATAAGCTAGGATCAGTCATATTTCTTCCATTCTGGAAACTCAAGCAAAGGTCTCTTCAAATTCTATACCTTCAAACTGAGCATATCCTTTACATACTAAACTTGCTTTGTTCTTGGTAATCTATCCACCCTCACTCAATTTGTTTTTGAAGACCCACTTATTACCAATTACATTCTTGTTCTTTGTCCTTGGAACCAATTCCCAAGTGTCATTTTTTTCTATATGATCTAACTCTCCATCCATAGCTTTGATCCAGAATTCATCCTTGTTGGCTTCTTCAAAACTACTTGGCTCAAATGTGGATAACAGTGCTAGGTGTTTTTGTTTTGGTGAACGTATTCTTCTTCTAGTTTCAACTCCTGCATCTTTATTTCCAATTATTTGTTCTGATGGATTATTCTTCTGCACTCATCTGCTAGGTGTATTTGGAGGTACCTGAAGATCTTGCTACTCTTGCTTTGTTTCTGACTGCTCTTCCTCTTCCTCTTCTGCTTCTTCTTCCTTTAAATATTCCTTGTGGTTTTGTTCCACCGAATATTTGCTTTATTCTTTTATCTTTCTCCCATCTATATCATCAATCATCAAAGTGATGCATTCCACTATTTTTTTGAGTCTTATATTGAAGCATTTGTATGCTTTCCTTTTGCTTGAGTACCCAACCAGTATGCCTTTATCAACTCGAGAATCAAATTTTCCAATCATGATGTCTTCCCTTTTTATGTAGAATTTTCTTCCAAATACTCTGAAGTTCTTCACATTCACTGGTATTCCTTTCCACAACTCATATGGAGTCTTATCACTATTATTTTTTAGCATTCCTTTGTTCTGAATGTGGACTATTGTATGTATTTCTTGCACCCAAAAGACGTTTCTCAACTTGAAATCCATTAACATGGTTCCAGCCATTTCCTGTACTATTATGTTCTTTCTTTTGACCACTTCATTTTGTTGAGTTGTCTCGGCTACTGATAAATTCCTCTTTATCCCATGCTCACTATAGAATTACATAAACTCTTTTGATGTAAACTCTCCTCCATTGTCTGATCTCAAACACTTGATTCTCAAATTTGTCTTAGTTTCAACCATCTCTTTGTATGTCTTGAAGTTCTCGAATTCCTCTGACTTCTTCTTGAGAAATCAAACTGCAGTCATTCTTGTGTAGTCATCAACCAGTAGCATGCATTATTGTTCACCTTTTAATCCCTTTTTTCTTGTCGGACTGACTAGATCGGTATGTACAATATCTAGTGGCTTTGTTGTGGAGTATTCCTTTGACTTGAACTTTGTTTTGGTTTGTTTTCCCTGTAGACAACACCTGCAAAGAATTTTTTATGGCTTTGAGATCTCAAGAATTTCTCTCACTACTTCCCTTTTGTTTACCTTGACAATATTATCAAAATTTATGTGACCAATTCTCCTGTGCCAGAGCCAACTTTCATCTTCCTTTCCTAAGCAACATTTTTCTTTTCCAATTTCGTTTAGTCCATATATGTTATTTAGAGTTCTTACACTTGTAGCCACCAATATTTCTGGCCTTTCTTTTCTTATTTTGCATTTATGAGAATCAAACACAAGTCAATGTCCTTGGTCACACATTTGACTTACACTTAGTAGAGTGTGTTTCATGTCTTCGACTAGTAGAACATTTTTTTCTTTGGCATCCTTGCTTCCAACTTAACTGTCCCTTTTCCTATAATTCTAGTGAAGTTTTCATTTCCATTTGAAATCGATCCATCTCTTTCCTTATTCAATGTTAGAAACTTTTCCATATCATTTGTCATATGATTAGAGCAGCCATTGTCAACATACCATCCACATCTCTTATGTTTAGCTTGTAGAGAAAGCGTGCATTCTTTAGTGTTAAATTGATCTTGCTTTATTATCCATATCCTTTGTGGTTCTTGTCTATGACTGTTGATATTTTGTTATGATTCTCTAAGAGGAATAGTCAATCTACAATCATTGGCCATGTTTCCAAAGTTGTTAATCTTCTAGCATTCCACTTCAGTGCTCAATGATTCAAATTTGTTGTCGCTTATTCTCTGTGCTTCATGAGATCTTCTTGAATAACCATTTCTTGTGTAGCCTTCATAGTTATTCTTGTTCTTAGTATTGGCTCTACAATTCTCAACTTTATGTCCAAAATTATTACATGAATAGCATAAACCAAGAAAAATAGTTTGATACCTAGGGGTGGAATATCTTCTTAATGGTGTTGCTCTTATGAATCCTTCTTCTTCTCATGGTATTTCTATTGTTGGCTATTGTTTATTATGAAATCTAAACATTCTAGGTGTTGCAGTATCTATGTAATCCTCTTCTTGGTTCCTCTTGCCTTCTTCCTTCTTGGAAGATCATCTGGTTGTTTATACATAGCTTCTTTGTTATGTTGTCTTGGAGCTTGAGCCTTTCTCTATCTGGTTATATCCTAGACCAGAATTGTCATGGTATGGCCTTTGACTGCTAATGATCTCATCCAAAACTTTGGTGGTGTTCTGTTGCATATCCTCCTTTTGAATATCTTTCCTTAGAGTGATTATTTTTGCTTCCAAGCCTTCGATCATCCTGTCCTTTTCATCTAACTGACCTTTTAGTGCCTCTTTGATTTTTTTTTCTATTTCTACTTGGATTTTTAACTTCACGATCATCTTCTCAACTTCCTCAGAATTCAGAGATTCTTATTTCTTCTTTAGTTCTACCTGAAGTGACTTATTTTTCTTCTTTTCCCTCTTTAGAGCTTCTATGGCACACATCAATTCTTCCATGTAATCAATTTCTGCCTCTTTATATTCTTCTTAGGAGCCTTCTTCATGTGATTCTTCTACTGCCATGAATAGTACCCTTTATGTATCATTGTCACTGACTTTATCTTCATCTGATGAGGAACCGTCTTCCTTGGTGCAGAGACTTTTCTTAAAAAAAATCTTCTTGTTTCTTCTACCCTTTTGGATTTGATTTTTATTTTTAGAGTCATCTTCTTCATTACCTTTATTTTTATTGTAGGGATATTTATTAGAAAAATGACCAACACCGTAACAATTAAAAAAAAATCAATGGAAGCATACCTTTGTATTTGTCGATTCCTCTTTTTAAACTTCTGATGAAGTTAGCCACCTCTTCATCTTCCTCTGAATCATCGTTGTAGCTACAATATTACTTCAACTTTGTCTTTCTCTTTTTATTTATCTTCTTGGATGCTTTGAATGTTGCTTCCTTTGTAACAGAGTTCTCCTATTCTGTTCTTATTTCATAGGCGGTGAGTATCCCATGTAGTTCATCCATGCTCAAGGTGTCTAGATCCGTTACTTCTTTTATAGCTAAAATATTCGGATCAAATCTCATCAGAAGAGTCCTTAGTACCTTTTGAACAACAACATGTTCTTTCATTTCATCTCCCATGACTTTTATGGAGTTTACCACTTCATCAACTCATAGAAAATAGGATGCAATGTTTTCATCTTCCTTCATCTTCAATTGTTCGAACTTATCTCTAAAGGTTTGAAATTTGGCTCCTTTAACATTGGCATCTCCCTCATAGATATTCTTCAGTTTGTCCCAAATTTGTTTTGCGGATTCATAGTACACAATATTGGTGTATAGTGATTCATTCAAACCATTCAGGATAGAATTTTTGGCTCTAGCACCATTATATTCAACTTTATTTATCCTTATTTATCAAGGGAGTGGTTGGTGCTTTGTATCCATCTACTACTGCTCTCCAAACATCGAATCCATGTGTTTGTACATATGTTTTCATCTGTATGCTCTAGAAGCCATAGTTATGATTGTTAAACTATGGTACCCCAATATTAGCATAGTCCATAATCTCCTTCCAGTGATTAGACTTCTTTTTGAAGGACTTTCTTTGATACCAATTGTTGTAATACTGAGAGTGGGGATGGATCATTATTGGTACTTTTAATCATTTTTAACCACAATGTGTATTGTTTACTTTATGAGCATATTACCAATAACATTCAATATGAGTAGTATACATAAGCATTGAACAATAAGAAACCACACATAAACACAATACACCAATATTTTACGTCGAAACCTAATGCGGGAGAAAAGTTAAAACCACTAAATAATTTTTTTATATTTTCAAAAGAAGTACATTCATAGGAAGCACCAACTTCCTTGTTTTACTACTACAACTGGAAGGAGGATACAACCCCCTAGTTTCTTAGGCTCCAACCTTAAGGAAGCTACAACTCTCGGATTCTCTGGCTCCAACCAAAAGGAGGCTATAACCCCCTATGTTCGTCGGATACAACCATAATGTGGCTACAACCACCTATCCTTGCCTTGTCCAACCACCCTAAAATATAAGTGCAAATAATTGATACTTCCTCTGTCACTCTCTCACTGTAAAACATGTCATTGTAAAACATGTACCTATAAAACCTATACCATAAACCTGTACCAACAACTTGTCATAATAATCTCCTCAACCAATCAAATTTGATCACATAGATCTCATACCCACTGTCACAAGTGTATAGATCAGACCATGTACAATTATGTCTCTCTAATCATGTGGCATACATATACAAACAACCATAAACCAAGTGTAGTGAACCCTGACTGTTATGCAGCCTCAATCTGTAGCAATTACTTCAGTAGCACACCTCAACCAAACTCCCTCACACATGTACCAAGAAATATAAGATATGCCTCAACAATATACCCAACAAAGTGTGTCAATGACAAACAACAAATATACCAGCATTGTACCTTTGTAGATCTATCTCATACAATATGTATCATATAGCCAATAATTCCTCCAAGGAAAATACTCAATCTCCCATAATCATATCTCACACAATCACCAACATCCAACTACAAATAAGCATATAACATACATTTTGATCATGTAGATAGATATGTTGTACATGACTACTGTCAAAATTCATGTAGCCTCACATCAGCTTCTGCAACTTGAACCACCTCTCATACTTCAGATATGACACTATCGATATGACACTGCATCATGTGGAAAAAGGGGTCGTCTAGTGGGGCCTCACGTGATAGGCTATAGGTGTCTCGCGGGGATGCCTCATGGGACATTTTTTGTTAACACACGGGGATGGCCCTAATCAGGGTTTTTCACAACTTTATCGCTCTCTTCTGCAACTACAAAACTTTGTCATCACTCTTCCTTCACTACCTTAGACTTGTGCAACTTCATATGTATCAATGAGTACCTGCAATAATCCTTTCACAAGATAGATATTCAATGTGCTCAATAGGTGATAATGAGAGTCTCTTGATATCTTATTTATACTCTCCAAGTGCCTTCCTTTAGGGGTCATCTTCTAACTGTTTTATCCAACTTCCATCTTTTAGGGCTAACCCACTTTATTGTTGCAACTACTTTACCCAAAAATAGTAAAATCACCACTTCTTGTTGCAACTAATTTATTTTTAATTATTTTCTTATTTCAACAACTTTACCCATAATTAACTCCTAGTTGTAACCACTTTGACTAGTAAACTTCTTGAAGACTTTCTAGGGGCTTCTAGAATAATTGACCTTCTAGGGGCTTCTAGAATATTCATGAGGGTCTTCCAACTTCACTAAGCCATATATCCTCAACCATGAGGAACTACGTGATGTACCACATATCAAAGGAAATGACATGATGTGTATTATCCATCTATGATAGTCTTAACTATAAATTCATTGATATTCATGTCGTTATTCCTCATACAAAATTGGGTTCCTTAACCACACCTCTGGGGCTACCAAAATTTTCAACCGGACTTGCTTCAAGGTTTGACATCAATGACAACCAACCCACTATATCAACAATGTCATATTTTCTTTTAACCCATCTCAACCTAGTTTTTGTTACTAGAGATTTGCTCATTATCAGCAGATCCTTGATTCCCAATTCACATCTACTTTGGTAGATAGACTTTGTCCCAAGCAACAAGAACCCATTTCCTTTCTCTATTGGGCTCTTTCGACGTAATCATACGACTCGAGAAAAAGAATATTCGACCTGATCACTTATCACGACTAGAAACAGGAGAAGACCCAACAGCAATCGATGATGATCTTCTCGATGCAAATTTATTTCAAGTCAAAGATGACCCTAAATATTTAGAACACATTGTCAACTTCCTGGAAGAAGGAAAGGCCCTAGAGGACCTTCCAACAAACAAAAACAAAGTTTTGGCCCTAAAATTTGCTCCTTTCACAATCATCAACAGATATTTATACAAAATGGGAATGGATGATATTTTAAGAAGATGTGTGCCAGAACACGGAAGGGAGGATATAATCAATGAATCTCGTGCAGGAGCAGTCGGGGAACATTTTCAGGCTGACACAACAGCTAGAAAGGTACTACAAGAAGGCCTGTGGTGGTCGACTCTACATAAAAACTATCGAGATCAAGTGAGAAAATGTGATAGTTGTCAGAGGCTTGGACTGCCTCTATGGAAAAATGAAATGCCACTAAGGTCAATAAACTCTAATCAAGATTTCAAAATTTAGGCTATCGACTTCGTCGATCCATTTCCACAGAGGGTAAGAAGAACTGGTGCCAATTACATCATTACTATGATCGAATATGTGACCAAGTGGGTAGAAGATGAGCTAGTCGAATCTTGTAATAAAGAGGTAGCAGCAAAATTCATCTACGAGAATATAATTACAAGGTTTGGTTGTCCTTTGACACTAATAAGCAACCAGGGGACTCACTTCATGAATGAAACAATTAAATTCCTACTGGAAAAGTTTTTAATCGACCATAGAAATACAACAACTTATCAACCATAAGCAAGTGGTGTTGTCGAATCATTTAACAAAACGTTACACAAGGGTCTCACAAATATTTGCAGCATCAACAAAGATGGCTGGGACGAAAAGATTCTTGCAATATTCTAGGTGTATATATCATACAAACGATCGATTGATCAGACTCTGTTCAAGCTCGTATATGGACAAGAAGCTATTATCCCTTTACAATTTTGGACCAATTCCGACAAGGTTGCAACTGTAGCCAAATTTGATGAAAGCAAAAGTGTGAACGACTGAATGTATCAATTAAACAAGCTGGAAGAAGAAATATTAATATAAATACATCACCAAGAGGTTCATAAGCAACAACAAAAATCATGGCACAATCGACACATAAAAAAAAAATACACAAAAGACGGATATTTAGTCTTATTATATGATAGTCGCATAAAAGGCAAGCTAATAAAATTAGAAACAGCATGGCTTGGGCCTTATGTGGTAGAGGATATTCAACCAACTGGAGTTGTCCAACTTAGAACATTATTGGGGCATCAATTTAAAAAATTAATTAACGGTGCCCATCTAAAGAAGTATCAAGTGTAAAAGAAAAGAACCATGTTGGAAAAATATAGCAGGGAACTGCCAGCAAGAACCGACTAAATCAACTAATAATACGTATGAGAATTAAACCTGCTTAAAATTAATAAACAAAAAATAGTTAGACAAATTCAGGTATAGAAAACTAAAAAAAAAGTGAATTATTTAAAGGACAGTCAAACCACCAAACAAAATCAGCAATAAAGTAGAATGGAGAGATAAATAGCCCATGGTCAAACCCAAAACAAAGCAGCAGAAGATATTCTCGAAATTCCACCCCATCAACGGACTTACGAAAAATACTTATGAGAATATAATCAAGTGAGAGGATCAATCTGGGAGCAAGCAAGCGCATATCAAGTGAGCATAGATCAGGCTAGTGTAGATCAAGTGAGAAAATAACAAGAGATCATGAATCATATTGGCATGACAAATGATGACATCATTCAGACATAGCTAAACTTAGCAAAATGAACGAGAAAACAAGCCATCAACATCATTGACTAAGTCATTCCAATAATAAAGACGGCTTAAGATTACCAGTCGATCAGCCCACGTATAAACAGAGGAGACCTCGTCGGTCAAGCCCGGGACAACACTGACCGAGGAAACACTGACATCGGTAGAGAAAGTGCATTTAATTCTAGGAAGGCAAGAACCAACGAGAGCATTAATGATGGAAATGAATGTTGTGCAACCATTCAGATGACCGACGATTACACCGATATGTGCGATAATCAACCACAAGAGCTTGCAATTAATGATCTACAGGACATGAACAAATGCCAACCGAGCAATGATATAAACATCCACTCACTCAACCCACTCATACCACCAATATTTATGATAGAAGAGCATGAAATACAACAACATTTGGATGCATTTAACCTGTCGCTCTCACTACCGGATATAAATCTCGAATAAGCCTATGACTTTGCCTCATTCTTATTTCTGCCTCCACATCCAATTATAGAGAAGAGCGCAAAATCAGTCAAACCTGCAAATTCACCAATCTGGCCCGAAACCAGTAATTAGGATCCACAAATTCCAAGGATGAGAGGTCAATTTGGTAGCACAACAGAAGGTTCAAAACCGAGACACTTTTTTGACAAAGCAACTACGACGCCGCTGTAAATCCGAAAGCAAAATACCCTGCAGTCAAAAATGTTGGAAGCATATTAGATCAAGCACTAGCTAAATTTCACAGAATGGGAAATGCACGGAGGAAGTTGGAAAGCAGAAAGAAAATTCTTGGAAAAAGTAGGAATTTGACACATCATTGGCACCCCACAAATTGTTGGCATGGGATGATGGAAGGAAGAAGTAGTAAAATTCAATGTTAGTTGGTATCATCAAGGATACCTTTGGTTGGATCAATAAATAAAAATAATTGGTGCCCTCATCTATCAAATCATGGGAATTCTAAGGTCAGGGGCCAAGGTACCGAAGTCGACCAACACCAATGAATGGATGCAATTTTTTACGAGGTCAACGAACACCAAAAATTCCAAGGGGTTGTTCATTAATAAAATTACCAACCTAAGAGCCCATTGGACTGCAATAATAATATATTTGTGCTTCACACCAATAGGTCGAGAGTCATATGTAAATATGACAATGGTTGAATCAATAGCACAAGTCTATCATAATGTCGAAAGATTCAATTGGGAGAAACACCTAGCTAACATGATCATAACCAACAACAAGGAAGCTCAATATGCGGGCAGGCCATCAAATTTCCTTCACTATTAATTTGGCTAGAAATGGAAAAACGTGGTGCTTTCAGAGAACCATCATTTACAACCAAGAGTACACCAACAATGGAGAAGTACATAGTCTCTGCATCTAATCAAACATGTACCTCAAATTCACTTCCACCACAAGAGATATTTCAACTATGGGTCTCGGTTTTGAAAGATAGTACACACAGATGTTGGGTCGAACAAGCACTTTGTTGAGCACTTACAACACCCTTTCATATTCAACTCAACCTCAACTGCACAAATTTGTGGTCTGGAGTCGTGTCAGCACCAGAGCTAAAAGAAATGCACTACCAACTCACAGTGGAAGAAATTTTCACAGAGCTGGAAAGACAAATCAACCAGAACTTAGAAATTCCTCCGGAAGCACAACAGATAGGGGTACCTTTAGTGTTTCCATTGACTGACGGGAAGAAAGAATAATAAATAGAAGTATATCTCTACACGATCCCTTTTATCAAAGATTTGCAATCCCTGATAGTTGTACCTGCAAATCCATCCCCACGAAAAAGAAAGCAATCGACCAAAAAGAACAAGGGGAAGAAGTTTGTCGAGGAAGAAGAACTAGAGATCGACACAAAGGAAATTTGGAGAGAAACATTCCAATTGAATGAGGGCATTGAATTCAACGACCCCATCATTAAAGAGAAAATGACAAGTATCACCATTAATCAAGAAGTTACAGCAAACCCGACAAGATATTGTTGTCATGAAGAAAATATACAGTTCCTCAGTCGGACCATAAATGAAGGAGGCTTTCCAGAAAACTAAGCAATAAAAGCAGCAGGTCAATAACATCAATAGCACACTTAGGCAAATTGAAACAAGTGGGGCAAAAAGGTAGAAAAACTTAGAAGGTGCAACTACTTATGTCAACCCAACAAAGGTCACAACAAACACAACAGAATGGGAGTTGAGGCCAAGAACAACACCAAGTAAGAAAAGGACACATGATGCGGCAATTGATCTAACCAGGGAGTCACCCCCAACAAAGCCAGTACCCATCATAGAATAATTTCCAGCAAAGAAAAAAAAGAGGCAACTCATAATCACTGAGTCAATGGAAGCAACAGAGTCGGATCAACTAGTCAAGATGGATTATGTCGATATAGAAACCTTGAACATAGAGCAGCAGAAGTTGGTTGAGGAAATCAAAACTAAGTCGATACATAATCAGTCAGCTAAAGAAAAAACCTCACCACAACATCCAGTTGATCCAATACAAGTCAGTGAGGCAACTAACCAGACACAAAAGCAAAAGGTTCATCCATTTGAGGCATTAGATTAGCAAGAGGACATCTTGTGAACAGTTGAGACACATCAAGTCGAGGTTGGCCAGATTACTAAGGAAGCAGATCCAAAAGGCAACATCGTAGGCATACAAATGGAAAACTTGGAAAATTTGTAGTTTGAGAGGCCTTTTCTTGAGGTCGATCCTATTGATTTTGAGAAAATTAACACAAAAGGGCTAGATTTCTGGGACAAAGATGATACAGAGGTGCAAAACAATCAGCAAGAGGTGGAAGAAAATGAAAAAACAAGTGACCATTCATTCTCACAACATAGCAGATGGTAACAAAAGATGGTTAGCCATCCAAATATGTAGATAAAAGAAAGAAAAATAAGTTTCCCATGATTACTATCAGAAAAACTGGAACAAGTACTCCATCAGATTCCATAGTCAAGGCCTCCTTCGACCTGACCACTATTTTCAACAAACACGTATTTGACTTACATGGAGCCATCTCAAAATAATCGGCAAGGAGGTGGAAGAAGTTGTTCAAAGAAGGAAGTAGGGTCAAGAAACTAAAACAAGAGAAAAAGAACATCTTGGAGGGATGAAGAGAAGAAATCAGGTTGCATGAGGGGATAGATCAAATACTAGAAGCACAGAACCCCTTAGAAAGATTTAAAGAGCTAATCGACAAAATTATCAAAACCAGTACAGACTACCAACAGCAAGTAATGGCTCTGAAAAAAAAAGAAAAAGAAGAAGTCGAACAGCAACACAGCTTAGCTGCCAATGAAATTCAAACAACTCAAGAGCAGATGGAAACAACCTTAGAAACAGAACGAAATAATCTAAAAGGATCCAAGCAGAACATAGATAAATTGACCAAATAAGCTAGCACACTGAATTATGTGGAAATTGAATGGCTGGCCCATTTTGCAAATGCATTTAGTAAATGTCGCATACAAAAGTCTGTAGTCGACAGTATAGAAAGAGAAAGAAACTTGGCTACGGATAGAAAAATAAAATAATCCCTCACCACACAGCTGGAAAAAGAAAAGTAATGGAGCTACAACTATCACAGCAAGAACAGGAATGACAGAAAGAGGGACATAGAGTGCAGTTGGAAACCGACCAAGAAGCCAGTCACCTCAGGAAGCTCATATATAAAATGCAGGCCATAGAACAACAATTTGATCAAAAGTTGAGTTCATATCTGACATCAAGTATAGCAGAGAAAGTCGAATTGATTTCCTGGTCGAAAATATTAAATTTGGAAGCATAGCAGGTAATTGGCACATGGAATGACTTCATCCAACAAACAAAGCATTCATCCCCCAGCATTATTCAAATCACCTTCAAAGTAAGCACAGAAAGTGAAAAGATCAAGGAAGTTGATGAAACCAGCGGGGGAAATCCAGGCACAGCAAAGCAATCGAAAATAGTGCTTTAAGTCGGTCCTCCATATGAATATTTTGTCTCCTCTTCTTACATCTCTCTCTCTCTCTCTCTCTCTCTCTCTCTTCATCTTCTACTTCTCAATATTGTAATTTTGTAATCAAAGTATGAAAAAGTAATTTGTATAACCCCCACTTTCTCGAGATGAGTAAGGAATTGAGGTGGGGGGAGATGTTGTAGGGGCTATTCGACTATGTCGACTAGACCTGACGGTTGACTAAGAACTAGTCGGTCAACCGACGCAGTTAGAAGTAGAGTTCGGTCATAGTATCTGTTAACCAACCGACCCAGGTAGTTAAGTAGTTACAATTTCCTGAAAGAGGTATAAATAGACAAGCACATGAAGGTTCAATTAGCTTCATGTGAGAGGTTGTATACAATTGTGTTGTATTGTTATATCATATAATAAAGAATTGTTCTTTGGTCTCTCATTACTTGTGTATGTCTTTATCTATGTCTATGTGTATGCATGTATCTCTATGATGTTTATGTAAAGATCTACTGGTAACTCTCCCTATTTTTCCCCGGATTAAAATAACAGGCATTGCAATAATCAAAAAGAGATATAGCGACATAGAGTGAAGTATAGATTTTATGATTATGATTTTTCCTTGAATGGTTAAAAATTTGAAGGTCCAACTATCCAGCTTTATTTCGAGCTCAGATGGAGATTCTCCTAGGAGATATTTCTTAAGGCATTTCTAAAAGTGTTGTCCTTATGTATTTGGAGGGAAGGAAGTGCCTTTGAAATACAAGAATTATGGAGATGTTTCATTGGATTCTTAAAGAGGTGCTGAGAAAAAACATTTGAGATTTGTTTTTATTGATCAAAGCCCTAGTGGATAGCATAAATAAATCTATAATTTATTTAATGGAATGGGCTTCCCTTACTGTAAGAGCTCCCATTAACATGGTTTCATCAACAAATTGAATATGGGGTAGTGGATCTGTATTTGGGTGCAACTTAATTCCTTTGATTTTTCCCATTGCTAAGGTTGATTTCAATATTCTTCCCAATCCTTTGTCAACCAAAATAACAATGTTATAACCCATATTCTTTGTAGTGTACCCTACATTTTTTCATTAGATGAGACCACTCTGATGTTCCAAAGTGTGATGATTTATTTGTATGTGGCCATGATGGGATTACTTGTTGTCCAAGTGTTGGTTAGAGGTTACCCAAATCCCCTTAGGTGGACAGTCATGGAATGTCCTTTTATTCCCCATTCTTAGGATGTTTGATTTTAGTGCTCTGACTGATTGCCCCTTGGAGGTGGTAACTCCCTATTATACCACAAATTTCATTTGTGAGATGGCCTAGTCCATTACCTAGCTTGCAAACCTAAATCCCATTCTCCTTCATCAGAATCATCTAAAAAACAACACTTTTTTTTCCATACACTATTCACCCATGTTCAAATCACATATATATGTTATTTTCTAGTGTACAAACCATGTATACCGTCATATTTGTGAAAAAATAAAAATATTCCACATTTTAGGGTGGGGTTTTCGTCTATGAATATTCCACTTTTGTAAAAAAAATAAAAATATTCCACACTTTTCAATACTATGGTCGGGATAACTACTTCTCGCTCATTTGTTCATCGTTCCACGGGACTTAATCAACCCGTGCCTTCATCCGGAAGGTCCTTACCTGACTTTATTACTATTATGATCTCAAGACCTAATCCCTCCGAGTCGCGATATTGACAAGGTAGTTTGTGATTGTTATTGATATTAGGTCTTTCCAAGTGGTGTTCTTAGAGATCACATAATTGTTTAGGAAGGTGCGTAGGTGGTCACCTAGAGATGAAAAATCAAATTCATTGATCAACCACCTTGTTGAGGAAAAAATATGAATTATCTTACTCAAGCATTTTCGAATCTTGTCTGTTTAGGACAAGATAGTCGGGAATATCACACTATGCTTTATAGCCTCAGATATAATTTCCCAATCCACAAGTATTAATTACTAGGGGTTAGGCTGATTTATTAATGAAAATAATGTTGCAAAAATAAAATAAAATTTTAGTTTTAGTTTTATGACCATATGCACATTATAGAAAGTAAATATCAAGATCGAAAAGAAAAAGTGACCAAGTCATAAATACGCACAAATGAGACAGAATAGCAATCTGATTTATCTCATTTCAAGAAATCAAAAGTGTTTTTCTCTTTACAGAACCCATGTGAGGGCATGGACCAAAGTCTAATTTGGAGATCCCCAATGAAAACCATACAAAAGGACTCTGACAAGAAGTAAAAAAAACTTAACTTTATAATCTGGATCAACTTGCCATAGACTATTGTCAGTTTGACTCTGCACAATATCCTTTATCAGCTATGAAATTTAATCCATAAATAGACAAGTATACATAGACTATCAAAGATAGATCAACACCTCTTAAACAAGCATATGGATGATATGGTTCAGCTTTGAACCTTGTTGTCTACAATAGGACCCTGCTATCAAAAAGAGAATTAGGCTCTGAATAACTCAAGAATGAATGAAAACTGAACTATCTCATGTAAATAAAAGAGAAAACCTTAGTCTTGCTTTCTCCTTCTATTCTCCTTGTGTTCTTCCTTCTCATTTGGATTTTATGCATTCCAAATAAGTTGAAGTAGTTCAACTACTTTCTTTAGTTAAGTTAGTTGAACTTAACTAATTTTAGTTTAGGATAAATAATATTAATAATAATAATAGTTAAGGGTCTTTATTTAATAATAACTAAGTAGGTGGGACCCCTTGTGACTCCCTTCTTTTATTCTTTTCAAAAATAAACACAATTAGATCATCATTTAAACACATGCCCCCTTTGTAGCTCCCATAAATACTTCCAAAATTTGAATATTAAATATCAGAAATAATTCAAATCATATCCAAAAATATGTAAATAACTAGATTATCCAAAAAATAGCTTGTTGTCCAAAAATTTCTGCAGACTATTGTCTTCAACAACTCAATCATAAACACATAAATTGAAATCCATATTTTCCACTTTGAGAGGCAATCTTTCTTCTATCAATGTCGTCCCCTTTGGACTTCCCAGAAGTAGCCTTTGGTTGATTCAAACCTTGAGGCTTAAGCTCACTAATAAAATGGGAACAATCGTCCTTCATATGCATACGGGAGGACACTAATTTTGATGAGTCATTTGAAGGATATAAAGGGAAGGGGCTTTACCTTTGTCTTGGACATGGGGGACATCAGTCTTAAGCCTTTTGCTAGCATGAGAGGATTGAACAAGTGAATGCACAGGGGCAATTTGAACATTAGGATTTACAATTGGAGGAGGAGGCAATGACAAGTTGGGCCAGCCATGATGGTGAGAGACTGTTAGATTGACAATCTCTTGCCATCCATCATTCACGGGGAATTCTGGTTGCAAGGACACATGAGGAGGAACAGGAATACCAGGGATGCTTTGAGGATGGAAGGGTCTCTCTGGTCTAGGTTGTACTATCCCTTGCTCGATCCAGTTGAAGAACCCAGCTTGAAACAATGAGTTCAACTCCTGGGGGTCAGCATCAAAATGAATAGAGAATATAGGCCTTCTAGGCCCCCTATTCCAGTTACCTATTCCTCTATTGTTTCTTCCATGGTTGTCTCTGCTGAAGAAAGTCATCCTGTATGCATCAATTCATCAGCAACTAGCCCTTAACAGACCATATATGACATTATGCTTGCATGAAAGAATTTTTGGCTCAAAAATTGACACAAGACCCATGCAATTCCATCCATAAGAAATCATTTAATAATTGCCAAGTGAGCAGGGGGTGGATAGGGTTCATGGGATATCTGGAGGGATTGTAATGAGAGAAAAAGTGGTAGCATGATAGGGGACACTTACACGAGTATTGCTCAACAATTTATTACAAAAATTAACTGTGCAATCAAAATACAAAAAAAATATCAGTTGCCACCTATTTCTATGTCATATCTTTTATCACTGTTATATAGAATTTTAATTCACTTTATAGAACAGGGCATGTGAAAATTAAATTGGGATCATGAGGGGGATTATAATGAACGAAAAAGTGATAGTATGAAAGGCAAAAATATGGATATTGTTCATAAAAATAAATCAAATCAAACAACAACCAAACTTTGTTCAAACCTCATAATTCAATAAGCATCCACTTTTAAAACCAAAACCATTTAATTGTCCCTTATTTAGAGAATGCTTGCTGACTTCAAATAAAATACAATTCATATGCCCAACATACTTCAATTATATCAGCCCTTGCATCTATGCAATATCTATACAATAGTCATAATAACATCACTGCCAATTTCACAAAAAAATTATAACCCTTCGATCCACGGTCTTTCATGTTCCAATGCTACACCCCTTTTATTTTTTAAAAACAAATAGAATATGCACAATGATTCTAGCCATCCACATCCAATATTTATTTCTTAAACTCAAATAATGAATAGGTACAATTCATTGGCATTAAAACTCATAATTGGGAACCGATTCAATCACACACATGTGTTTATCCATATAATAAACACAAGTATTGATTTGGAAATAGCATTTAACTAATAACATGCAACTCTAAGCCTGAGATTCATGTACAGATTCCTTTTAAAAGAAATGCCCAACAAGAGACAAAGTCAAATAGTGCCCGAGGAGAAACAGAACCAAGTCATGCTCAACAGAACCAAGTCGTGCTCAATAGACCAAGCACACACATGTGTCTCTTAAACCTTGAAGAAACCAAGATTGTGTTTAGGGTTTAACATAGCAATGTAGGTAAGAACAAATAGATCGACCAAATGGAAAAGTCCTCATGGATGCAGATAACCCATGGCCCCCCTTTTTTTAAAACAAATTTATCACAAAAAAGTAACAATAGATGGCTCAATCAAGAGGTAATATTCAAATACAGAGATAGCTCTTGCTCCTTGAAAATCACCACAGACACATAACCTTTAACCAAAAATCTTGACAGTGAGGTTTCACAAAACATAACAGTCATCCACTCCAACGGAGACGAGAGGAAGAGAATGCTAAAAATATTGTGAAGAGAATGCTCGAACACAACCCATGACCAACCAAAACATAAACGAACTTCCATTTAAAATTTTGGGTGATGCCCAAGACGCGATTGTAAAATTCTTTCTAGCAACAGTGATAGTGAAGGAAATGTCATGACAAAAGACAGCTCGGGCTCAGCCAAAACAAGGCAAGAATAGTGAAACTCTTAACAGTCTGCATTGCAACCCAGAGGAATGAAACACATCAACCACCGAGACAAAAATGAGTGACAACAACTTAACACCAAGACTAATTGTAAAACCCATGCACCAAAACTCAAAGCTTTGCTAAACCATCATCACAATTTTCCATAGAGAACCAGACCAAAACCCCAAGTTTATCGAACATGTTTTAACCAATGAACCAATGCACAGGCTACACACATCAAGAATATCCATTCCTTTTCTTTAAAACTCCAATAGTCTAGAGTATTCATAGAAGAAACCATAATCATAGCACTAATACATAGTCGAAAATCTTAAGAAAAACACAGACCTCGTGTAATTCTGAGCCAAAAAATCGATTCATAACATAGAGGAACCATCATGGATGGAAAATAAAGGAACCATACCTGGAAAATCTTGCTTGAGGGAAAGAGTTGGACTGGATTTTCTTTCACAACTAGAAATTGCAGAGCATCAACAACCACCAGAGCCGAAAAACCAAATGCAAGTATGGCTAGGGTGACGGGCTCAAGGGTTGTTTGAGTGACATGCAGTAAATGCACATCGCTTCCTTCCCATCCACCATAACATTAACCATTAATTCAAACAAATATCCCACTTCTATATCCATTGCATAGTTCTCCACCCCAAGTCATGTCAAAACTTTAACAACAACCATATGTTATAACATTACCATATATGCCTCACGCATAATCCTTTAATCAAAGCGCATAAGTCTAGCAGTAAGGTCTATATACCTTCCTTTGTGCCAATCACATATAACCTTAAGGCTTGTTCATAGTCTTTTAATTTGAAAATCTCCCACATCATCCTTTTGCATAACATCATATATAAAACAATCAATCAATGTTTAATGGATAAACATAGAACATGTAAAAAAAATAAAAAAAAATCTTATATCCATAGTACTGCCATAAGTTGCGAGTGACCACCAAAACCATTTATCCATAGCACAATCAATCAACCATCTTATGTCGCCATAACAAATAAAACCATGACTTGAATCATCAATTGTAGAATATTGTGTTGGCCTCATTATAACAGAAAATATATATATATATAAGCATAACACATCCATCATAGCACCACTAGTCTATAAGGGGGTCCCACCTACTAGTTTATTATTATTATTATAAATAAATAATAGAGCTTGGAAATCATTTGCGAGCAGTATTCATCGTTTCATTTTTAAAAGTCAAATGAAACGGAAATGGTCGTTTTAGGAAGAGGATTAAACTTCGCAGTCTCACCGAACTTCATCCCCACGGATGACATCATCTGCTGCATAGAGGACGGCATACAGAACCTGAGTGATGAAGACAAAGAATCAATCAGACAAGACTGCGCAGTGATCCTACACAAAGCCAAACCTCCAAAAAGAAGCAATTTAAATAATGAAGAACGTACAGCTCTAAAGAACCTAAGAAACGATGATAAATTGGCTATTCTCAAGGCTGATAAAGGAGGCGCTACCGTTCTTATGAACATGGATGACTACAACAAGAAAATGATAGAACACCTAACCAAGAGTGGAAGCTATAGGAAACTAGACTCCAACCCCATCAAGAAAATTATAAGACAAGTCAAGATAGCCATCAACAGCTCTAACCTAGACTAGAGAACCAAAAAACGCCTAACCCCCAACAACGAGATCACCCCTAGGATATACGGTTTGCCGAAAATTCACGAAGAAGACGTCCCTCTTAGACCCATAGTGAATACCATAGGTTCACCAACCTATGAACTGGCGAAACACGTAGCTAAGATCCTCATCCCCCTAGTAGGCCACACCGATTCTTTCATCAAAGATTCCAATGACTTTATCAATATCATCAAAAATGAAAAGGTAGGTCCCCAATACACCCTTATAAGTTTTGATGTAGTCTCTCTTTTCACTAAAATCCCCTTAGAAGAAGCCATCCAAATTGTTAATGAACTCACTGATCCAGATACAGCTAAACTAGCCGAAGTCTGTCTACGATCCACCTTCTTCAGTTACCAAGGAGATTTCTATGAACAAACCAGTGTCGTAGCAATGGGCTCCCCACTGTCCCCCATTGTTGCCAACTTGTTCATGGAAAATTTTGAAAAGAAGGCCCTAGACTCCTTTCCCTTAAAACCCTCAAGGTGGAAAAGGTATGTTGATGATACAAATGTTCTCTAGCCCCATGGAAAAGATGAATTACAAAAAATCTTTCTACACCTAAACAACATATCCGAAGATATTAAATTTACCATGAAACTCGAAGAGAACGATAGCATCCCCTTCCTAGACGTTCTTATCAAAAGGAAAAGTAATGGTGATCTTGGGCATGCGGTGTATAGAAAGAAGACCCACACTGAGAACTATCTCCACGCCAATTCCCATCACCACCCCAACCAAAAACTAGGTGTCTTAAAAACCTTGGCCACTAGAGCCATAAGAATCTCTGATGAAACACACCTAGATAAGGAAATAGATCACCTTACCAAGACTTTTAGGAACATAGGGTATAAACAAAAAGACATTAAGTACGCAATAAACAAAGCCCTAGAAATAAACCACAATAACCACAGTGCCCCTCAAGAACAAAACCCTAATAGAAGTGCCTACCTTCCATACATCCAAGGATTAACTGATAGAATTGCAAGAATACTCAGTAAAAAAGAGATTAAAACCTCCTTCAAACCCCTTGTAACCATCAAACAGAGCATGAGATCCGTTAAAGACAAACTTAACCCTCACAATGGCAAAGGAATCTACAAAATAGAGTGC
>ML796051.1:377121-416779 GCA_009831015.1 Picea engelmannii
GACACCATGTTCGCCTAGAAGACACCAAAATCCTCGCCAAAGAGAATCACCTCTTCAAACGTCGTATTAGAGAAGCCATTGAAATCCGTAAACACCCTAGTAACCTTAACAGAGATAGTGGACTAGAATTGAGCGAAAACTGGATCCCCCTGTTACACAAAAAACAACAATAAACTTTGGATTAGAACCCAATTTTTTACCTTATAACAAAATAAACCCTAATATTAAACCCTTAATAAGAACACCTTAACCTCTTATCACATTAACCTAATAATTAATTTTAAATAAGAAACCCTAAAATTATTAATATACTATATTAACCTTTAAATAAACAAAATTTCAATAAACCCTAGTAATTTCTTATAAAATAATTAAATTAATTAATTATAAATTAAAACCCTAGAAAATTAAATAATTTATTTAGAGACCTTAGTACACAACCTTAAACTAATTAGAACCCATTAATTTCCTTTTAACATAATAAACCCTAATATTAAACCCTAGACAAGCACTCCTTATTAACCTAACCCTAGAATTAACAATTTAATTTACCTTAAACTAAACCCCAGAACATAATTATTTATAAATAAATAAATAAAAACCCTAAAAAAATTATCAAAACCTTTAATAAACAAGAATTTAATAAACCCTAGTGATATTTTATAAAATAAATCTATTAAATAATTCTACTTAGCCGACACTAATAAACTTTCCCACTTCCAGTATTTATACCAGCTCTTCCCTTTCTCTTAACCCAGGCTCTTTGTCCTGAAGATGGATCCTGATCTGGATCCGAAATGTCGACAATCTAATGACTACACTGTGGCTTTTCCGATCAAAACTGAAAATCCCACCCACAGCAATCTCACTCATCATTATAATTGTTGTTCTTTCCGCAGTTAGAGTAATTTTTCATTTCCTTTCCAGTAATCAGAACTCATAATTGATAGTTAATTTTGCAAGTCCTTAGTTAGATTCAATTACTGCTTTCTAGTTAAATGAATTCAATAGATTAATTAGTTGCTTTCCATTTCACAGCATCTTAGTAATCAGATTTCAATTCCAGTTAGTTCTTAGAATCTTTGGTGAATATTTGAGGAACTCGATTGTTGATAAACTCAGATTTGGTTTAGCTACACGATTTTAGGCCACCTGCATAAACTTTGCCGATATTCTTGAGATAAAAGATGAATCTTCGAGTTGATAAATTAATCTTAAACTAAGGTTGTTTTTAGGACATCTTTAGACACCAACATTTTGGCGTCGTTGTTGAGGACAATGTCAAAGGTAGCATAGGTTGCGTCTCTGGAGGACCAGGTATTGAAGATGGAAGGTAAGAACCTACGTAGGTAATAAGTAAAATGCTTATGCCAACGCTTACCTCCAATTGACACTTAAGAGGCTTGTAGGTGCTTTCTTTTGTTGAAATTTCTTTTGTTGTTGTGTGAAGTGTGTATGACTAGAAAAAAAGGATCTTGAAAAACCAAAACCCCCACCAAAAATTACCAAAACCTAGGGTTTGGTGATCCCTGGAAGAAGCACTTTCATAGACAAAATCATCTAAAAGGGTGAATCTCAAGCTTCGGTTGGACCTAGGAAAGGACCCACCCGAATCCCTCAGGCATTAGTTTCACCAACTATGGCCTACGCTGAGATTCATAGCAAATCTGAAGGGACCGAGCAGAGTTTTCATAATACAAATCTCCCACCGCTCAACCCCTTAGAAGAGGGAAGCTCTAATAATCTGGAGGAGGGAATAGGAGAAACTAGCGGGGTTGCCAAGGCATACCCACCACCACCACCACCTGATCCTGAGTCTCTTGAAAAAGAAGAAGGCATATATGAAATCTCAGATAAAGGAAGTGTAGTCAAACTCCTTGGAATACCAAATAATCAACAATTTCAAATAGAATACTCGGATCAAGAACCTCCTGAAAATTTTTGGCACATTTTCGAGCAAATGGCACAAGAAAATCAACACCAACCCCAGACCTCTACGCTGGAGTATCCAATAGTTGATCCAATTTCCAATGCCCCCATGAAAGAAATCCCCTTACAAAACCTGCCAACCTTCCATGGATTGATTTCAGAAGACCCGGATGCATTCCTATTTGAATTTGATGTTCTATGTAGAGGGTATGACTACACCTCTGAACCTCAAAAATTAAAACTATTCCCCTCTACCTTGAAGGGAGTAGCCCTACACTGGTTCATGGGATTGGGAGGTGGAACCATCAATTCATGGGACCAGATGAAACAAACCTTCTTGTTAAAATACCAGGATTATTGCAGAACCAGAGACTTAAAAGATGAAATCTTTCAAATGACTGTGAAAGAAAATGAATCATTAGAAGAATATGTTGAAAGATTTCAGTATAATTTGCAAAGATCACCCTACGGTACATTACCAAGTGAAGTACTCAAAGCAACTTTGATTAAGGGTATGAAAGATGAATGGGTAGAAACATTGAATCTAATGGGGAAAGGTGACATTTATCAGGAAACTTATGAAGACATTGTTCCATTGTGTATCAGGTGCTCACGAGGAAGTGCACGGACCAGATCAGGAATGTGGATGTCCCTCACAAGAAATAACAATATCTCCAGTGGGGGTGTCATGCGAGTTGAAGTCAATAATCTCCTAGAAAACTTTAAAACAAATATTTTGAGCACTTTAACTACACAATTGGATGTATTACAGGCCAAACAAAAAAAGGTAGAGGCAGAACAGACCTTGGCTATATTTTTCCACAGGTGCAGAAAGAAACAAGGTCCAAGAGAATGCCCCTTGGATATAGTTCGAGTCTGTGCTATTTGTGCCAAGGATCATGACACAGAAGACTGCCCATCACTCCCCGGATTGAAAGTTGTATTCAAAGAGGAAGAAGAGGAAACAAAACCATTATATCCGATGGCTCAGCACCGTCAGTGGTAGTCTCGGCCTCAAAATACATTTCAGGACCCTTCCTCCTTCTTTCCTAGACAGTACAATCAACAACAGAATCCTGGATAGTATAATCAACAGTAGAATGTTGGCAGCACATGGCAGGGCCAGCCATTTACTATTCAGAACTGGCAGCCCCAACAGTACCCACCTACAATCCCCACTTGGAAAAACCAGTCTGCCACAAAGCCCAACTGGAAAAATCAACTAACTACAAGTTCCAATTGGCCAAATTCGCAATACCCCACTTCATCCTAGAAAAATTCAAATAATACCTACCCTCCACAATGGCCTAATTTGACTACCCAAAACCCAAATTGGAACCAGCACTGGCAACACCCCATGGGGATGAAAAACCAACCTATGGGGATGACCTCTCAAACCCAACCTCGGTTACAAACTCCACTCCCATTGCCCCAATCACAATTGCACCCTCAATTACCTACCCAACCCCACCTGAATCCCAATAACAGACCAGCTCGGCTTATCCAGATTATGGAAAGTGGAGAAGGGGAAATCAATTCAGTAGGGTGCAATTATCGGGGCGCATCATCTCTCCCGGACAAAATGACGTTCCCCAAGAACAGGGGAATGAAAAACAACCAGCAATAACACCCTCGACTGTGGAAATAACAGAAGAAATCAGGCAAGGGAGGGACATAGTCGAATCACAAGACTATGATAAGGATGCAATTCCCTCACCTCCGTTCCCTTAAAGACTGATGATAGTGAAACCCACCGTATATCCTGAATTTGAAATTGTAGGGGAACTCAGGAATTTATACATCAAAATTCCACTCCTGCAAGCCCTACAAGACATATCGATCTACGCAAAGACAATCAAGGAGCTATGTGGGAGGAAGCCCGTCAGAAAAATTAAAAATTCATCATCAATAGTTCATGTAGTGGGAGCCTTATCTGATCTAATTTTGGGTAGAGAAACACCAGTTAAATATACAGATCCGGGGAACCCCATAGTAACAGTGCATATTCAAGGTTGTTCCTTTCCAAATACCCTAGTTGATTTGGGGGCGGCCATCAATATTCTAACTATGGAAACCTGCAATGCTCTGGGTCTTCACTCTTTCGACCCAACCTCGATTATGTTGCAATTGGTCGATCGATCAATAGTCAAACCACTTGGCACACTACATGATATAGACATTTCAGTTGATTCTTGGGAATATCCCGTAGATTTTCTCATCATCAACCCAAAAAGTGGACTTGAAGGGAATCCATTGATATTGGGCAGACCATGGCTCGCGATAGCTGATGCGTACATAGGATGTCGATCGGGTACAATGACAATTGCTAGAGGAGGGGTTACAAGGAATCTCATCTTATATCCTCCAGCCAAACCCAGTCCAATGATTGTACACCCGCAATTGCCACCACCACGATATCCTGAGAAGGATCTGTGTGCCCCACTAATGAACGAAGAATCCCTCAAGCACAAAAATCAGCTAGAAGATGATGTAATTAGTGGGTTTATTAACAACCCAACTGTTGTAAGTAACCCAACATGCCAGATGCTCCAAGCTTTTCTAGACTGTGAAGCACAGGGAGACCCGTTGGAAGACTTAATGGAACAACAAATTTCGACTACCACTGTCCACAACAGCAAATCTTTTGAGATCGCACCAGGGAAGTCTCTTAACATTAATGCCAACCTAGAAGAGCAACAACAACAAAAGTTAATCCAAACTCTCTCTAAATACCAGCAAGATTTTGCTTGGGAGTACTCTGATATGAAAGGTATTAATCCACAACTCTGCACACACCACATTTAAATTGAGAAAGACCCCTGACCTATACGACAACCGCAAAGAAGACTGAACCCCCACCTCAGATATATTGTTAAAGAAGAGCTACAAAAGCTGTTGGACGCAGATTTTGTATACCCTATCTCAGATAGTCGATGGGTTTCCCCATTAGTCATCGTCCCAAAGAAAAACAGGAAGTGGCGAATCTGCGTTGATTACAGGGAACTAAACAAAGCTACTCAAAAAGATCATTTTCCATTACCTTTCATCGATCAGGTCCTGGATACCTTGGCAGGGAAGAAATTCTTCTCTTTCCTAGATGGTTTCAGCGGCTACAATCAGATCCAGATTACCCCAGAAGATCAGGATAAAACGACATTCACATGTCCTTGGGGTACCTTTGCCTACAAAGTATTTCCCTTCGTACTCTGTAACACTCCAGCTACATTCCAAAGGGCCATTCTGAGCATATTCAGTGATCTGATTAGTGAAGGACTCAAAGTCTATATGGATGATTTCACCCCGTACGGCGACGAATTCAATCAAGCCTTGAATAATCTGGAGAAGGTATTGGAACGGTGCATCGCTACCAGGTTATGTTTAAGCCATGAAAAATGTCACATGATGATGACAGAAGGTGTGGTATTAGGGAATTACATTTCTGCAGATGGAATTAGAGTAGACCCAGCAAAAATCGAGGTAATTCTTAATCTACCTACTCGACACACACAAACTGAGGTACGTAGTTTTCTTGGTGCTTCAGGATACTATCGCAGATTTATGCCAAATTTTTCAAAAACCGTTGCACCTTTACATGCTTTGACAGGAAATGTAGAATTCCAATGGTCTGATAAATGTGATGTGGCTTTTGCAGGACTCAAGAAACTGATCTCAACAGCGCCAGTATTGAGAGGACCTAATTGGAAAATACCATTTCAAATCTCCATTGATGCCTCAGACATTGCCATCAGCGTTGTTCTGGGACAGGAAGAAGAAAAGAAACCCTAAGCCATTTATTTCATTAGCAAGAATCTAACTCCAGCTGAACTTAATTATACAGTAACAAATAAAGAGTTCTTAGTTGTTATACATGCCATCAATAAATTTCGTCATTATATAACAGGCTATCCAGTCATCCTGTATATTGATCATTCTGCCATTAGATATCTAGCTAATAAACCAATTACTAATGGACGGGTCACTTGATGGTTGTTATTATTGTAGGAATTTGATATCACCATCAAAGATCAACCTGGGAGAGAAAATCTTGTCGCAGACTTCCTGTCCTGATTCCCAAAAACAGACGACTCGTTAACAACTGAGGATCAATTCCCAGATGAGCATTTGTTTGTTGTTGACAAAAAACCACCTTGGTATGCACATGTAGCAAAATATCTAGCAGTAGGAAGATTACCGACACATTTATCATCAAAGGAAAGATGACTGATCCTGCAGCGTAGTGCACAATTCACTTGGATCAGTGGATATCTTTTTCACACAGGAGATGATCTCCAGATCCGGCAATGTGTACGAGAGGATGAAATCTACGACATACTGAAAGCAGGACATGACGAACCCTGTGGGGGGAATTTTGCAGACCATAGGACTGGACACAAAATCTTACAGATGGGCTATTATTGGCCCTCAATATTCAGAGATGCCAAGAAATATGTCCAGACATGCAACAGCTATCAGCGGATGGGGAAACCAGGTCAGGCTAATGAAATGCCCTTGAAAACACAACTAGTCATAAAACCATTTGAAAGATGGGCGCTGGACTTTTTCGACCCCTTTAATCCAAAGTCAAATCAAAAAGCCTATATTCTCGTTGCAATGGACTATATGACCAAATGGGTAGAAACGGAAGCTTTACCAAATGCAACTGAAGAAATAGTCATCAAATTCATTTTCAAATTGTTTGTACAGTATGGACTACCCAGAGAAATAATTACTGATGGAGGGTCACAATTTATAGGCCATAGAATCACAGCCACCCTAGACAGCTACCACATCAAGCACAAAGTTACTTCTCGATACCACCCACAAGCAAACGGAAAGGTAGAAAGCACCAATAAGGTCCTAGAGGTAATTCTGACGAATACTGTCTCAACAAACCAATAGAATTGGGCTACTGAGCTCCCAAATGCCTTATGGGATTATTGTACAACCTGGAGTAACACCACTGGCTACTCTCCTTACCATCTAGTCTATGGTAAAGAACCCATCTTCCCAATAGAATTCGAGATCAAGACCCTAAGAATGGCCCAGGAAATTGGACTAAATCTTACAAAAGCACATAAACGACGCCTTCAGCAACTCAATGAATTGGATGAAGCATGCTTGTTTTCTATGGAGCGCACATCTGTTATCCAACGACAGAGAGCAACCTGGAATGACAAGCATATCAAGAAGAAATCATTCAAGAAAGGCGACTGGGTGCTCCTCTATGATTCCAGATTTCAGGACTTTCCTGGGAAATTACAAACACGATGGCTAGGGCCGTATGAAATTAATGAAGTCCATGATAATGGCATGGTTACTTTTAGCACCATCGATGGCTCTAGATCACCCTTTCTGGTCAATGGACACCGGCTGAAACTTTACCACCAGCCACCTTCAAAAGATTCTTTCTATCAAGAAGTAAGTAAAGACCCTACGGTGAAGATTTTGGCTGGCTGGGAAGGTAACCCAGCCACCCCAACTCCATAAATGATGCATTCTATTTATATTGTACATATTGTACATAGTTTTCCAACTGAGTGGTTAGTTTTTTTGGTTTATAAAAAGGCATCTAGGAAACAACAATCAGGACAGATAACTACAATTAGCATTGTCTTCTGTTCCATACTCTCATTTTGTTTTATTATACGGACTTTGTCTTGTACATGTTCATGACGATGTTGTTCCCTTTCTAGTGCACCTGTCCTTTCCTTTTTTTGAGATGGAATAACTGTTGTTCCTTTTCGCGCAACTATTGTTCCTTCTCGCACACATGTTGTTCCTTTTTTTGAACAGAACAACTGTTGTTCCTTTTTCGCGCGCCTGCTGTTCCTTTTTCTGAACGGAACAGTTGTCATTCCTTTTCGTGCAACTGTTGTTCCTTCTCGCGCAACTTTTGTTCCTTTCTTTTTGAATGGAACAACTGTTGTTCCCTTTTCGCACACCTGTTGTTCCTTTTCTGAACAGAACAACTACTGTTCCTTTTCGTGCGATTGCAATTCCCTTCTTTACCTTGCAAACGCTATCCATTCCTCTGGAAGTGCGGCTTTCATTAATTAATTTTCACCATCACTATTTCTAATCATCATTATAACGATCTGTCATTATTTTGTGGATGGTCCCTCACACCTTGACAAAAAAAAAAATCGTGGAATAATCTCTTTGAAATACCTTAAACCTTGTTCATAATCAATCACCACCATAAGTTGTTTCTTTCCCTTATATATGCAAATACACCTGAATGATATTCTACCTCTATATTATAAGGGGTCTTCAGCACACCTTTACTTGGCATCTTTACACTTCCTTATACCATCCCTTACTCTTAAGGAGTAGATGAGCCTCCCTTTAAAAAAAAAAAAATAATAAATAAATAAATAAAAAATATATATATACAATAAAATTTTCCCATAAATAACAGGGGGTCTCATCACGAGCCAACCTACCATGATCATAGGATACTAACCTAAGTGACATTCCCACTATGGCTAGCACACTAGGGAAATGGCCTTTGACATTTTCTTTTGTCAAAGGACAAGAGGTCTCATCATGAGCTGGCTTGTTCACTTAAGTTATAATCTGGTGAGTGGCATTATCATCATCTGGCTACCAAACCGGGATAATGGTCTTCTTGGGAAAAGACAATTCAAATATTAAGAAAAGATACAAATAAATAAAGATACACAATAAAAAACCTTTTTCATAAAGAAAGGGGGCTCTCATCACGAGCCAACCTACCATGATCATAGGATACTAACCTAAGTGACATTCCCACTATGGCTACCACACCAGGGCAATGGCCTTTGACATATTCTTTTGTCAAAGGACAGGAGGTCTCACCACAAGTTGGCTTTTTCACTTAAGTTATAATCTAGTGAGTGGCATTATCATCATCTGGCTACCAAACCAGGATAATGGTCTTTTTGAAAAAGATGATTTGCATGTGTATTAAAGATAAAGGTTCATCTAAGGGTTAAAAGGAAACCCTACCGGCAGCAGTGGCTCTGCCTATGGTATGGAAGATTATCTCAAAATACCAAGTTTTTGTGTGTCTCTAGATCTCCTTTACTCAAAAAATAAAAAATAAATAAATAAAGTAAAAAATGAGGCTATCATATCAGTTATACTCAATCACCGAGAAAAGTAACAATATTATGTTATGTGGATTATTAAAAAAAAATGAACAGATTTAATTTATTTTTGATTGATTTCTCCATAAATCATTTTTTTGCACATAGGTGTAATAACTTTATAAATTCCACACATCAAACGACTATCGTTTAAATGATTTTTGGTGGCATGTGTCTTTTTGAAAATTATATATGATTAGCCCTATTGACGGCGGTAATGCAATCATTACCTCTCACCCGAAATAACCACACTCATTGCTTCCGCCTACACTGACGGTCGAGGACGGCCTATACATTAATGAGGGGGATGCTCAGCACACTTCCCGACTAGCTGTAATGATTGCAATAAATACAAAACCCACGTCTTTATACATTCGTTGTTACTGATATTTTCCATTTCTGGTATATGTTTCTCCAAAGCTAGTCTAACCGAATTTGTAAACAGGAATGATAGTCGTTCTTTCTTTCTCACAAAAATATGGGTGGCAGAAGTGTGCGTAGAGAGCCGACATTACTCCGGGTTACAGAACAGGAAAGAGAAATCCTACATTGCCTAGGGTGGACTGAATACTTCAACCGCTTGCAAAGAGATGACACAAATGTCACACTAGAATTCTTTCAAAACCTGCAAGGAGAAATCTCTACGGTGCAGGGTATACGAATACCAGTTACCTCGAAAATCATAGCAGAGGTCACAAGCCTCTCTAACACAGGCATTCAATGGACAGGGAAATACATAAAGCTGAGGGAAGCCATGGAATCTTTCACAAAACCGGGGGAAGAATTGGACAAAAAAGGCAAGGGACTTAATCCTAGTACCCTCAGTGAACCGTGGAAGGAATTGGCGGGGATAGTTCAGCGCTACATCACTTGCGATGGACAGTATGATGTAATTTGACCACCCCATCTTAAATTGTTGGCATCCCTGAAGCAACGGTTAGTACTTAACCTTCCTTTCTTCCTAGATATTGTATTACATGAAGTCGCTTTAAGGACACAAAAGTCCAAAGATCTTGTTACTGTTATTAGCCACCACAAACTAATTAAATTGATAGTGGATAAAGCATTGAGTCAAACTCAGTTGACTTGGGAGAATTTGATTGAGGCCAATAGACCTCCACAAATAGAGAAGGTGACCACCATCCAAACACAAATTCCACCACCTCAAATTGAAGTTGAAGCAGAACCTAATCAAATCATTGAGGCCAATAGACCTCCACAACTGGACCAGGCGACCACCATCCAAACTGAAACTCCACCACCTCAAATTGAAGTTGAAACATAACCTGCTCAAATCATTGAGGTTAGTAGACCCCCACAACTGGAGCAGGTGACTACCACCCAAAGAGAAACTCCATTGCCCCAAATTGAAGTTGAAGCAGACCCCACTCAAATTACTAAGTCCCAGACCTCACAGACTCAAGCATAAAAAATAAAAAAAAGAACAATGGTTGCTCTTAGATCCCCCCCTAGGACAAGGAAAAGAAGCAAACAAATTCAGGAAACAACAGAAGTAGTTCAGGATGCAACAGATCACCCTGAAGAACTTCAGAGTGTCATGGAACAGATTTTACAGGAAAATTTTCAAGCAATTGAGCAAGCAGAGCAGACATCACAAAAGGATAATCAGGGAGATACCCAACCTGTAGCAAAGCACCTGAAAAAACACTTTTTTAAGAGTTATGAGATAGAAATGGCTCAGGTTTTGGGGAACTTAGGAACCTCAACTGACAAAGGTAAAAATAATCTGAAAAAAGACCTAGAACTAGGCTCCTCTTCAAAACTTGTTGAAGACTTTCCTGACACTGAAATGTCATTTCCAAATGATACAGCACAGGAGGAATTTATTTTTGAAATAGGAGACCCTCTTGGACAACTAGAGCACTTGGAAGAAATAGAGGAACAACCATCTGTTGGACGAAATGAAGAAGACCTCGAGATCCCCCATAGACAAAAATCAGCCAAAAGCCAGAAACAAATTAGGAAATTAAAGAAAGAAAACAAATTGTTGAAGAAGAAGGCTAAGAGGGTTGTGATATTAAAGCAGAAGGTGGGAAAGCTCAAGGAGATTATCAAAGAATTGAGAAAACAGTTGGAACTAGCAGACAAGATCCACAGGAGAAAGAAAAACAAAAAGGGTAGAATGCAAGGAAGAAACCCTCTTCCTAAGAAAGAAGCTAGTACAACTTCTATACGAATACAGACAGATATTGAGGAATTAATGGTAGAAGAAGCAGCAGTTCAGGATGAAGATGCAATTCCTGTAGAAACACAAGAGATGGATGATACTGAGATACAGACAGACACTTTGATTTCAGAGGAAACAGCTCAACTTTCTGAGCAAAATATTATTATTAGGAGACTAGAGGAAGAACTACTGCAGTCTCAGCAGACCCTGACTCAAAACAGAGGCGAATTACTAATGATAACAAGGCAATTTCAGGAACATATTATTATCATGAATAGACTGGAGGCAGAGCTTGCATAGACCCAGCAAGCATTAATTCTCTCCAGAGAAGAAATGAATGAATATCAAACATCCCAGTCTCAGGCACAGGGTTCCATCATTCATGAGTTGAAAGAAGAATTGGGACAAGCCCAGCAAGCATTGATTCAATCCAGGGAGGAGATGAGTGCTATGGAAGAACACCAAGCATCTCAATCTCAAGCATAGAGTGTCATCATCGATAGACTAAAGCAGAACTTACACAAGCACAGCAAGCATTGGTCCAACACCAACATGAAATGGTAACTAGAACTGAATATCAAAGGGTTGTCAAAGAATTGAAGGATATGACAGCAACAGAGGGTGAGACTTATGCTGTGCTAACCAGAGCCCAAGAGAAGACCAAAAAGGTGAAAACTCAATTGGAAGAAGCTTTGGAGCAAATCAAACACATCTTTGATGTCTATTCTGATGCCATCAATTGCAGAGCTCCTGCCACTAATTATGTTTCATTCTTGTTGGAATGGTATCTATTGTTGATATTGAAGGCTATCAAGGCAGGTAAACCCGTTTTATTTGCCACTGTTCCAGAATTTATTTCATGTTTCAGAGATCAAGAGGAGAAGGTACAATACCTTCTGTGTGAATTATATTTCCATAATCTCATTTTGGATGAAGTTAGAGGAGACAACCCTGGCCTGTTCATAGGGGACATACAGTTCCAGGCCTTCCTATCTTTTACTAGGAACCAGGTCATATGGGGTAAGGCTCACAAAATGTTCATGAACAGGGAAGTTGGTTTAGATCTTTGGATCAGAGGAGAGCCTCCAAAATCCTTCCCAGCCATCATGCGACACAAAAACTTCATGAAATGAGCAGGGGTTGTGGACGCATTGGCTCCTATCCATTTACATGTCATCCGCTCAGGTCTCACATATTTTGAAGAATTCAAGGAAGAAGCTCTTGCTACTTCCAAGGTGAGATGGGATGTATCCTTTGATGAAGTTAAAAGTAGAGAGCCCTTTGGATATAGAAATTTCTTTGCAGCAACCTTCAGAGTAGAAAGATATGCTAGACTAATCCAGGAGGAAGGACCTGCTTGGATGGGATGCAGGTATAACCCCCCTCTCCTCTGGTTTCCTCCAAAAGTTTACCAGAAGGATTTTCAAATTAATAAAAAGAGATGGGAAGCCACTTTTGATGAAATCAAAAGAACCCATGGTTTCAGGAGCCCTGGTGAGCCTACTTTTCCTCACTACAGTATAACTGGTTTACATGAAATACTTTAGCTTGCATGAGGACATGCAAGAAGGTAAGCTGGGGGGTATGTTGGGCTACGAAAAAGGTATAAATATCTTCCTTTTTCCCACAGTTCATGATATGATTTTGATTGATTCTTTAGATAGTTAGGGATAGATAGGAAAGAATATGATTAATATGTCTCTTAGGGTTGTTATTAAAGTTTTATTAAATATATTCTAATTTACGATTGGAATGGTTTTATTTTGTTACAGAATTGGATAAATAACTGCCAAAGATAACCAAAGAGATTTTGGCTATGCGCAAGCTATTGAAGGTTGAAGACTTTTTAGGCGCAAAGTAGTTTGAATATAACGCATTTTCTATATTGTAATTTTATAATCGTAAAGCAATCCTGATGATATTTCGATCCTCGGGATAGCTTGATTTACCCAAACTATTGTAATATATAAGAGGATAATAGACGCATTCAAGTAATTAGATTCAAAACTGTTCTCTGCAAGCAGTTTTTGTAAATGTTTTACCAGCCATGGAATCAATGAAAGTTTTGAGTGTTTTTATCATTTCCGTGCTCTAAGTTTCTCATAGCAGTACTTCTGAAGACCGAGGGCCTAGTTCGAAGGAGTTACTATCTCGTTCTGTAATTGTATTAGTTTGAAGTTTGATTTCCATTTTATGATTAAGATCTCTTTTACAATAGCCAAGGATAAATGCACAAGTGTGTTAATGATTTTATGATTGATTACGTATAGAAGACAGACATTTCAATTAGTTATCAATGATTGTTGTTATGATTTCCATTTCTGAAGTTATTGCTTGACAGTTCCTCACATTTTCATCCACGATGTTCCTTTTCCTTAGATTTACGATTGTTGTTCCTTTCGGTTAAAGTTACAATAGTTGTTCCTTTCGGTTAAAGTTACAATAGTTGTTCCTTTCAGAAAAGTTACATTAGTTGTCCATTTCGATTAGATTATAATTGTTGTTCTTTCCGCAGTTAGATTAATTTGTCATTTCCTTTCCAGTAAGCAGAACTCATAATTGATAGTTAATTTTGCAAGTCCTTAGTTAGATTCAATTACTGCTTTCTAGTTAAATGAATTCAATAGATTAATTAGTTCCTTTCCATTTCACAGCATCTTAGTAATCAGATTTCAATTTTAGTTAGTTCTTAGAATCTTTGGTGAACGTTTGAGGAACTTGATTGTTGATAAACTCAGATTTGGTTTAGCTACACGATTTTAGGCTACCTACATAAACTTTGTCGATATTCTTGAGATAAAAGATAAATCTCTGGGTTGATAAATTAATGTTAAACTAAGGTTGTTTTTAGGACATCTTTAGACACCAACAATTTGTAAGTCATAAATAGTGTTAAAGATCATGGTAAATAATGGGAAGCAATTCCAGAATATAGATAGAAAAATTCAATGGCCAGAATTTCGAGCTTTGGAAGCTTAAAATAGAAGATCTTCTTGTACATCGAGAACAATGGACAATAGTCTATCCAAGTACCAAGCCAATAGGAATGTCGACGGAAGAATGGTGGAAACTCAAAAGAAGAGCTAGAAGTACGAATTGGATTTGTCTTGCAGATTTGGTACTACTGAATGTCTCAAGTGAAGATTCGGCCAAGAAACTATGGGACAAGTTGGGAAGCTTATACCAGTCGAAATATCTAGTAAATAAGTTGTTTCTCAAAAATAAATTGTATCTTCTGAGAATAAGTGATGGCAGTATGGTGACTAAGCATTTAAATGCGTTTAACACCATTTTAAGCCAGTTATCATCTGTGGATATTAAAATAATTGAGGAGGAGAAGTGTATACGCATATTATGTTCTTTGTCAAACTCCTAGAATACATGATTTATTCTCTATTGTCAAAATAAATGAGAAGAAAAAACATGGAAGGATTCACCAAAGATGCTTTAGTGGTGAGAGGTCGATCGGTTGAAAGAGATAAAGGAAAATTCTTCTGTAGAAAGTCTAAGTCGAAGGGTAGATCTAAATACTCGGTTCAGTAGACAAGAAGATGTTGGAAATGCGGTAAAGTTATGCATTACAAAAGGGACTATAAGTTGAGGGCGATGGAATTCAGTACGAGATCTGACGAGAAGCAGTCAACTGAGAGAAAGACAACCTGTTGAGCACTCAACACACCCTAAAAGAATTTGCGAAATGTTTTTCTTTTTGGGTACCACTTTTCATTTTTCTAAGTCGGAGTCTGTATCATGGATGAATGGATTTTTTATTTTATTTCATTAAACCTTATCATCGGCCATTTTTTTTTGGTTTTGACAGATTAAATTTTTCTAAGTAACAATGCGTGATAGGCTCGAAAAGTGCACAGTTTAAAACTTTTTAACAATCGTCGATCGGTGAAATTTGGACTAACATATAGTCTTTTAATAACGATGATATGCTTTGGCATCAGCAAGATTCAAGAGGTAAATCGTAAACGAAAAACACTACCATCGTTGATTGTCGATCGTCAACACATCTTCGGCGTTGGCATAATTCAAGAGACGAAACTGCAAAAACTTTCACTTTAACACTTCATCGATCATCGATCATCGATCATCGTTATGATGTTTGTGTCGGTATAATATGGTGCGTAAATCACCGATGTCGAAGAAATGTTTCCCATGAAAAGGTCGAAACCAACTGCCACGTGTCTTTTCCGTGTACACAGTTCATATGACACAGTTGTTTTTACCTATGTCATCTCTTGATGTTCCCCATGTCATGTATGTATCTCCAAGTCAAGATTTCCACGTCAGCACTATATGGAGTTTTGGGTCGGCATCAAATATTTTGGCTAAAGGTATCAACAAAAAACATTTAAGAAAAGTGTCAACGTTGATCCACTCATTTTCTATCAGCAGACTAATTGGGCATCATACGACGGGGGTTTTCATCAAACCATCCACATTCTACATCGGTGATCCTGGCCACTCTACGCTTTGGTTCCATTTCAATACCCTGCCTTTTTTCCCCCAACATCAATCATACCAGTGTTAAAAATACAAGAAGGCCTGATAGGTTGATGGGATACTTTCGGCAGGGATAAGATCAGATTTTGTTATTTAAGAGACCAATTAATGTTTTTTGCAGCCCAAATTACTATATCGCACGTCGAACAAACAGTATAAGTTTGAATACGTCGATGAAATATGAAGTAACTCGCTTCTGCGCCACTAGTCTGCAATGCATTTAATCATGAGCATGGTTTAGATTTAGTGATGGATTGTGCAAGGTGCATTTACACCCTTGAAATTAAGAACTGATGTGACAAGATAAGTATGCTCTCCGTTTAAATTACAAAGACATATTCAAATGTGCCATTTTGTGCACAAATATTTTATTCCCCGGAGCAGTCGAAGGAGCAAGAGAACACGTCGAAGAACTTACACCCGATATTTAAATCTAAACTAGGTTAATCTTGCGCAAGGAAGAGGTATGCATTGTATTTATCATTTCTACATTTGCAATTGTGTCTATAATACTTGTAAAGGTTGGTATCTCACTCTATCTGTCTGCAGAAAATGCCTCCAAGAAATTCGAAAACCAGGTGCTCACCAAGGACACCCAAACAAAAGGAACCAGAGGTGGGGGAAGAATCTACGTCGAGCGATGCAAGGGAAATGGATTTCACCTCAAAGATGAAATTGGTTATCTGCACGTCCACCAAGAAGCAGTTTCATTGACACAAAGGAAAACACAGGGTCTAATGTGGTGCTCCCACATTGGGGCGACTTGTACAACAAAATTAGCCAGGAGGACTACCCTAAGTTCATGCTTCATAGCAATCCAGATGTCTGAATATTAGATGATGAGGTGTTTCCAAACATTAGGAGGTCAAATATGCATAGGGTGGCTAACCGAACCCCAGTTTTTCCCTGCATCAAGACCTTGGGATGGATAATTGACCATGTCGACATAGTGAAGTGCCCCATCAACAATGAGCAAGGTGAGTGTGTTAGTGTTTTCCTTTTAGTGGAGGTGCAAAAGTACTATAAACTTAGAGACCAAGAGGAAAGGCTAAACACAGACTTTGTTGTCAAGTTCTACGAGGTTCATGATACCAGCTGATTTCTAGTCTCATGGTGGAAATAAGACAATAAATTCACAAATAGGAGCATTAGATGGTACAACACAGTAAATCTATGAGAGCCATACATGTATCTGATGGCGTTAATCTTTTGGTTATATGGAGAAAAGGATTTCTCCAAATTTTCAGAGGCATGGATTCCCTTGGCATACACTGTGGTGATTTTGGGGAGTAGCTTCAATTAGGGAGCCATTATCTCCAAGCAACTCAGTATAATATTTCACAGGCCCAGTCGTCGAAGGAAGGAGAGGTTATGACCTTCTACATGGCATCCTACTTGTTGGATGTAATTTGTGCAAGGAATGTTTTTGCATTTATCAATATAAGCCAACATATTGTATAATTTCTTGTACATGTCTATTTCAACATATTATGGGAAAATAGATCCAAGAGATCATATACTTTAATATGTGATGAGTCCTAGCCAGGGTATACTTCATCATCTTTAGAAAATAATGCCCTTGGATTTCTGTGGCAGCAAAGAAGATGATAGCAAAAGTTGGCCACTAGTACTTCAAAGAAACTATCACTTATACTAGAGTATTTCATACAAACCACTTTCGCAAGTACGATCCCAAGGGCCTAGTTCCCCAGCATGCAGCATAGGTATCCTTCTACTGGTTGTATGCTCATGATAATTTTGAAAACGAAATATTCATTGAGTGCGCCCAGGACTGGGAAGAAGTACTGCAAAGAAGGGCCAAAATGAATATGACTAATTTTATAGCAATGTCCCTGGATGAGAAAGTTGAAACCATAGAGCACTTTGTTCAATAAGTCATCAAGGTCAGAGAGGAAAGAATAGCAGCAGGAGAAACAGAATCGCAAAGGAGGGGTACGTTGTTGTTCAAAGTAGTTGAAAGGGCTATGCAAAGGTTAGAGGAATACCCCCCACTTAATCCTCTAATAGAACCTCTGAGGATTACCCCGATCAAAACTAGCGACCATGAGGTAGAGCCAAATGGCTCAAGTTCCTCCCCACCAACAGAAATTGTCAATCGGGAAGAAATTGTCCAGGTAAGATCCCTGATAACAGCTGCAGTTCAGCAAAGGCCAGCAGGAGTATCAAGCGGAACAGGGGTTCCATCTGTTCTTGTGGACCTAATCACTATATATGATGATTATGAAGGCTCAGAGGCTTCACACATAACTCTACTTGTAATCACCCAGGAGGAAAGCCCAGGTGAAGTATCTGCTCTGGCTCCCGATGAAATTGTACCAAAACCTTGGGAGGGCCGCCAGGAAGTTAGAATCACTACTAATGTTGAATTAATTAGTTATCTGGAAACACAGTCAATAGGAGAGACTCAGTCACATGGTGCCAACTCCAAAGATCACATGGACATGGGTGAACAAGGAGGAACAATGAAGCTACCAGAAATTGGCACCCTACCAGCCGAACTTTCAATCGGTACTGAGCTTCCTCCTACTCCCTCATATGGAGTGAAAACGTAGTTTATCATTGAATTCATGCAAGTGGACTAGCTTATAGAGAATCCAATAAATTCCCCTACCAAGGAGCCGAGTGGGCCCAGCCATGAAACAAAACAAGAACCTGCACAAGAAGAGAGAAAAGTTGTGATGAAAAGGATAGTCAAGATAAGAAAACAACCTTTGGATAACACTTTGTTCATAACCATGGAAGAAAAATCATTTGACACAGAGCATGCTAAGATGATCGAACTCATTGGAGCTGGAATGGCCATAATGGATTCCACACTTGATAGAGAAAAGAAGGACGAAGAGGAGGCAACCGCCATGAGAAAATAATTGGACCATCTTTGTCATCAAGTTGAGTACTACCAGAACTAGACACGGGAGGTGGTTCTCTTAAAGAGAGAGTTCCAAGAAATATATGGGCAATTCAGAAGAGAAAGAGACCTCTTCACCACTCGAGTAATCGATCTTCAAGAAGATACTTTAATGGGTATGGTGACCTACAAAGATATGCAGTGGTGGTTCAAAAATGCACATCAGGCCTTAGAACGAATCAACTACATCAGTGAAGTGCAGAAGGGTCGTGATTTAGAGGAGCATGGTATCCGAGTGTTGTTGGATAGTAGCATCGCTTGAATATGAAAATTATTCGAACATTGGGTGTCCATGGTCCAAGAGCCTCAGTGAATAATACAAGAAAGGTAGGAAGAATGCGAGAAAAGCTGAGAGAAAATCCACCTAGAAATAAGGGACATTAATTTGCCAGAGTTTGGTCCACCGGAGGATTTCGTCAACTTACAATATATTGTTAAACAGCATGAAAAGAAAGACCTAGTATGGAAAATGGATATTTCACAAACTTCAATCGTGATCCTAAGTCTAGAGAAGAAGTTCATGGAACCCCCTATCAAAGCTCTGGCAGTCTTATAGTGCTTAAGTGTTAAATTGATCAAGTACAAGCAGCGGGAAGTAGAGATAAAGGAATTCTTCTCCTCCCCGATGGATCAACATGGGTTCCCATATGATAACACATGCGAAGACCTCTTCTTCAAGTGGTTGGAGTATGATATAACTAATCCACTATAGTGAAAGGATCAGATGATCTTAGGAGAACAAAGAGATAAAATCTTCCACGTGCAATTTTTGTTTCACTTAACACGAATTTTAGTAGTTATTTTTAGCTTAGTGATTCTTTATAAATAGGGAGATCGGCCTTGTCTTTAGGGGTCGATGGTTTTGGAGTGAAAGTATTTTTTGAAATTTTGTAATCGAACTATTTATGTGCAAGTTTGTTTTAATTAAGAACTTTTGTTTAGAACCAAAGACACTTCTATCATCTAAGGTGTGAATGTGCTTAGACCGGGGAGGATTATCTCTGTCTTCATATTCGATATTTTTTTCTTTGTTGAGTAAGATTTGTTGTACCTGTATTTAAAGTTATCTTATGATGTTGTAACAGTTCTTTTATTCTAATTGGTGACTAGAAATCAATTGTGTTAACCTGTGATTGATAATAGAGTATTGGAAATTACTTTTCTTGCACTAACTTATTGTCACATGTTTGCTTCTTTTCTGTAAATGTTATCTCAGATGATGTTGAATGTCCACTAATTAAAATGGTATTGATGTTAGTTTGAATTTATTTAGATATTCTTCGTTTTCATGCTAGGGTATAAAGGTTATCCTAAAACCCAGCCTTCCCCCAAAACACATAGTTAGCTTCTCTTTGTCATCTAGTCTAGAGTTTTATCTTCCTTTTGTTATAACGTTAGAAAAAGAACCAAAAAGAGAACTACCTAGCCTGAGGAGAAGGATTAACAGAAAAGACATAAATTTCAATCACAATTAAATCCCATTGATAAACCCAGCCAGATCACGAATCTGGAGAACCTTACCACTCATCAAACGCTTACGAGTCTAATTAGGCCTCTTAGTTGGGTTTGGTTCATGTTGTTGAGTTAAAGGGATCTTGGAACCCCCAACATAATTTTCACTAGAAGGAGGGCCTGAAGAATGAATGGCTAATAATATTTCCAATAATCTATTTTGCATAGCCTATAGATTCAAGACAGCCCTTATGCATGGCTAGTCATTCTCAAGACAGCCCACATGCATGGCTAGTCATTCTCAATACAACCCACATAGAGAGGGTACTCCCGAGATAAGTAACTCACCTCAACATGAGGAAGAAGAAAACTTGTACCCTAAGATACCTTGTGCTCTTCCCCACGAGGAGTTGAATAAGTTCATAAGAATCACAAGAGCTTACACATAGCAAATTGGAGTGTTACCTTTAGCTCCTTTACTTCCTCATAGAAAAAAAGTAAGCAGACCAATTGTAGACACCCCAGACCAGGTTTTTGTTCACAAGGTATAAGACCTTATAGATTTTTCCCTTACTGAGATCAAACAACCCCTTAATCTGATACCCAAAACACCAGTTGGTTACTAGTATGAACCTGGGGACTTTGAATCTGACGAGGAAGGGTCCAACTCAGATTGCTCAGCTTTCGAATCGGAAGACATGGAGGGTAATAACAATAACAATGAATAAATGGGAAATCAACCTCAAGATAAGCAACCATGGTTGGCTAGAGATGCTCTGGAAATCCCAGGACGAGTGTGTAACCTACCCTGACATCCAGAAAAATTACTTCCTAAATTCGACCCTGAAACCTCCGTATTGCCTGAGGACCATATCAAGAAGTTCATATTGACTATAAGATTGATGAGCGTGCAACATGCACATGTATTCTATAGGATTTTCCATTATACCTTTGAGAATTCATCCCCAACTTGGTATTTTAACGTGCCAGTTGGTTCCATAACTAGCTAGAGAAAGTTTCAAAAGGATTTCTTAGACAAATTTGGGAAAGAAACTACCATGGGAGTTTTAATGGCTGAAATTTTCGCTACCACTATGAGTCCAAAAGAAACGGTTAAATATTTCAACCAAAGGTTTACCACCATCTTGAACAAAGTCCAAACCGAAGCTAAACCTACCCAGGAGTTACAAATTGAAGTATATGCTAATGTTATCCTAGCTTCTATTTCCATGTTCGTAAAAAGAGTTTCCAAACATACCCTAGCCAAAAAATTTGAATAAGCTAAAACGATTTAATTCCAAATGAAAGGATACAAATAAGGTGATATCTCATTGATAAAAAAAGAAACCCAACCTCTACCTAAGAGAGGACTTTTGTTACCAAGACCCCCGGCAAAACAAATAGAACTAGGTCCTGATAACGAAGGAGGAGATCTAGAAAACCTGCAGTGGATGATCAAAAAACTCTCCAACCAGATCGTAGATGTGAAAAGGAGTGTTGGGGAGGGAAACCAAAATCAAAGACCTTATAAACCTTTTTTTAAAAGAAATCCACCTTTCAAAGCTATAGATCCTCCCCCAGCTAACCTAAACATCGACTTAGGAATTGTAGCATCTGACTCTTTCTGCACGTATCACCAAGAGAATCATTCAGAAAGGGACTACCCACAATCGTTGCATGCTATTAATTTAATGGCTAACTGATTCATATATGAATGCTCCCTAACCGAACAACCTAGTGACTCAGAAATAAACGCCATCGATCAAGAAAGTCAATATCCCTCGGAAGAGATAGCCATGTTGTTATGGGATTCCAACCACCTAATGCATTTCAATGATGCCGCTAAAGTGCAGGAACCTCCCACTAAAGTTATAGTTGTACATACGCGAGGTAGAAATCAACATTTCCAAACTAATCCCACTACTACTCATTTATCTAGAGGGAATCAAGCGGTCGATCGCCCAAAACCCTTATTTTCTTCTCAAAAAAATCCCACAAACATACACACACATGAATCTCCTAAGCTAGACTATAATGTGGTAGAATACTTGAAGAAGATGAAGGCTAATGTGTCTGTCATGGACATGTGTAGGATCCCTCAACAAAATGATTTTATGTTACGAACCTTAAAATCAATAGAAGCCCCTATAACAAACATTGACCTAGGTAAGGTCCCATCTCCCACAGATTTAACAAATAAACCAAGTGTGAATACTTGCTATTTAGAAAAAAGAGGAAATACTTTTGTTCCTCCTTTCCTTTTAACATTTGAAGTCTTTAACAAAAATCTACATAATTTCCTAGTTGATTCAAGGGCATCTTCCAATGTCATGCCATTGTCAATCTTTAAGAAATTGAACGCAACCTCGTTCAAAAGTAATAAACACGTTATACAACTAGATAGGACTTAGGTGAAAGTTATTGGGGAACTTAAATATGTCATGATTAGGATGGATACACACCCAAAATTTGTTCAAGTAATTGACATAATCGTAGTAGACATCCCAGAAGCCTACGGACTGTTACTTAGTCGATATTGGTCCGAGAAATTAAATGGATACTTTACTAGTGACTGGGATCACCTCTCGTTTCCATTAATGGGACATACAAACATGATTAGGATTGACAGAGAAAGATATCTCAAACATATTGTCACTGACTTAGAGACTCCAAACGAACCCTTGTCGGCATATTTCCCTATGTTAGAAAACTACTCCTCCAATTCTGATTTCCGCAATTTCGCCCCTCTCTTGTTTGACGTACCTCTCACTCAAAACCCTAAAATGACCTTTCAAGTAAACCTAATGGAAACCACAGAAAAAATCATCTTCTGTCAGGATTCTCCATCGGGAGTAGCAGACAAGGAATATTAAAGTGAGAAAATAGCTAGGCATGAAGAAGTTAGTAATTTTTCCTCATAAATTTGGATGTTGTACTTTGATGGTTCTAAATCACAAGAGGGGTTGGGAGAAGGATGTATCCTCATGGACCCAAAAGGGAAACAAATCTTCCTATCCTACAAATTAGAATTTGAATGCACTAACAACACTGTTGAATATTAAGCTCTAGTCCAAGGACTAAAGAATGTCATAGACTTAAACGTCAAAGAATTGAAATTTTTTGGAGATTCAAAAATTATCATTAAACAAGTAAATAATACCATTCATTACAATTCACCTCACTTGAGGAACTACCGGCAATAGGTACATAGGTTAATAGAAAATTTTGAGGCCTTCAACATTACCGATGTTCCCAGGACAAAAAATACTCTTGTTGATTCTTTAGCCACCGCAACCTCAATATTATCTCCTTTAGAAGACTATGAAGCCTCAAGGTTTGCAATAGAACTACTCTACAAACCGTCGGTTCCTAACAACATTTCTAACTGGAAAGTCTTTGAAGGGGATGAACAAATTGTAGATTTCAAGACTAACCAGGAGAATTTTACGGATTTCACCATTGATGATGAAATATTCCAAGAACTTCTCACAGAATCAAATCTCCACGAACAAAAGAGGGGCACAGATCACTCTGATGACAAACCAAATTTTCACATAATACCAAAAGGAGTGGCTAATCTGGAGAACCTTTTCAACCTAAGGGAAAGATTTAGAGGGTCGAAGAATGCAAAAACAGGGAGCTCATGCCCTATATACGAAACTATAAACCTAGGCACCCCTAAGAATTCAAAGAATGTCAACCTAGGTAAGGCAATATCCAAAGAAGACAAGAATGCTTATCTTAAACTATTTAAATAATATCAAGATATATTTTCTTGGTCCTACCAAGAATTGAAAACGTATGATACTCACATGATACAGCATATGATCCCACTAAAATATGGAATAAAACCCTTCCAACCGAAGCTTGGGAAGTAACACCCATCTCTGGAACCCCTAATGTATCAAGAGTTGAAGAATTTATTAGATGCTAAGATTATCTTTCAGGTAAGACATTATGCATGGGTAGCCAATCTGGTGTCTATTAGAAAGAAGTCTGGGGAAATTTTCTTATGTGTGGATTTTAGAAACCTTAATAGAGCATCAGAAAAAGATAACTACCCAGTACCACCAATGGAACAAATCTTACAGACAGTATCTGGCTCTAAAAAAAATTCTCTCCTAGACGGTTTTTGGGGATATAACCAAGTCCTAGTTTCAAAAGATGATCGATTAAAAACTACCTTTTGAACCAAGTGGGGGACCTTTTCTTATAAAGGCATGCCTTTTGGGTTGATCAACGCAGGTGAAAATTTTCAGAGGAAAATGGATGTAGTTTTTCAAAGATTGATTAACAAATGTGTGGCAGTCTATTTAGATGATGTTACAGTATACTCAAAAAATAAGGAAGACCACATTCAACATTTGACTGAGATCTTTGAAAGGTGTAGGAAGTATGGAATATCTTTGAACCCTAAGAAGACCATATTTGGTGTATAGGAAGGAAAATTATTAGGTCATATCATATCTCAGGAAGGAATCAACATCAATTTCAAGCAGATAAAAGTGATATCTCAACTCCCCTTGCCCCACAAAAAAAAGGCCATGCAATCTTTTTTTGGGAAAATCAACTTCGTGATAAAATTTACTCTTGACTTCACTAAAATTGTTAAACCTTTACAAAAAAAGATTCGCAAGGATGCAGAGTTTAATTGGGATGAATAAAGGAGAAGAGCTTTTAATAACATCTAGACTACAATATCCCAAGCGCCAGTGCTATGAAGCCATGGCTTTATCAAACATTTTTTTCTTTATACCTTTGTGTCTAACCAATCCTTGGTTGTAGTACTTACCCAAAATGATGATGAGAACAATGAAGTACCAGTATCCTTTATGAGCACCAACCTCCAAGGATTTCAACTAAACTACCATGTTATAGAAAAACAGGCTTACACAATATATAAAGCAGTCAAACATTTCAGATCCTATATCCTGAAGAATCACACTAAGGTCATAGTACCACATCCAGCTGCCAGATATTTGTTCACTCAACGGGAGATGGGAGAAAGGAGGGGAAATTGGATGGCAATTGTTCAAGAATTTGATCTATACATAAAACCTGCCAAAATAGTTAAAGGACAAGGATTGTGTAAACTGGTTGTTGAGGCCCAAGATATGATTAACACAGAAGACCTTGGTTGGGAAAATGAACTATCATTATGGTGCAGAGAAGCCTTATATGTACCTCCCAGGAAAGAATCTTGGTATGAAAACTTGTCTTATCTCATGCATCATGGAACTTGTTCGAAAAACCAAAACCCTAGAGAAAGGAGAGCCCTCATGTTAAAATCCATTCAATATCACCTCATAATTTTTGTTCTTTTTTACGTAAATTATGATGGAGTACTCCTTATATGTCTTGAACATACTGACATGGAAAAGGTACTCAAAGAACTCCATGACGACCCTGCAGGTGAACGTTTTATAGGCGAAACCACGGATCACAAAATATTAAGGGTTGGTTATTATTGGCCCACTTTGTTCAGGGACGCTCATGCATATTCCAGGAAATGTAAATCTTGTCAAGTGAGCGTCGGTAGGGAAAAGAGAATAGTCATTCCACTCCAACCGTTGATCATATCCAAACCTTTTGAGCAATGGGGAATAGATGTCATCGGAGAAATTACTCCCAATTCTTCGAAACAACATAAGTATATCTTGACTGCAACAAATTATTTCACAAGGTGGACAAAGGCTATCCCTATCACGCACATTAATAAAAAGGTAGTGGTCCAATTTTTAGAACAACAGCTAAGAACAAGGTTTGGGATGCCTTTCGTCCTTGTTTTTTACAATGCTTCATATTTTTCTTCCACACGCTTGGTAGAATTCTCCCTCAATAAAGGGATCATAATAAGAGATTATGTAAATTTATCCGCAAGGGAATGGAGTAGCAGATTCAACTAATAAAAATCTGGTGCGAATTTTAAAAAATACAATTGTTGAAAATCATAGAAATTAGCATAATTTACTTCATAATGCCCTATGGACCGATAGAGTGACACCTAAATAAGCCATAGGAAACTCTCTCTACTTTCTGGTATATGGTAAAGAAACCATTCTCCCAAACGGATTGTACCTTCCATCTTTACAACTTGCCCAGGCATCAAGAGGTCAGCCCTCATCTGCTCTACAACAAATCATTGATACCCTTCTCATGTTGGATGAAGAAAGGGAAAAGGCTAAAGTTAAGTTCACCACTCATCGGCAGGTGGTTAAAAGATGGTTTGACAAACATAAGGCTAGAGAGAAAAATTTTGAAGTAGGGGACCTAGTCTTGAAGTGGGATAAAGAAAACGAGTCCAAAGGAAAACACTCAAAGTTCCAAAACCTATGGCTCTGACCTTTTCATGTGGCTGAGAATATCGGGGCAAGCACCTACTGGTTGCAAAATCTGAGGGGTGAATCTGACACTCTCTCGGTGAATGGCCAGGCCTTAAAACAATACTTCTCCTAAAAAAATGTGTCTTTTGATGTTTTGTTTGAGTTTATGTTTCCTTTTAGCATACGTTTTGATCAAGATAAGTGTGTGGGTTTAGGGAAGACAGATTGCAAATACCTTTTCTTTTCTTTCTTTTGCTTGTTATTTTCTTTAATTAAGTTGTGTTTTGTAAAGAAGTGGTTGATTTTAATAAATATAGTAGAACATAATCTACTTCTGACCTGCACTGGCATGCAAAATAAGAGATATTGAACAGACACAAACTTTCAAAGAATATCTAATTCTTGTCTTTGTAAGCATACTACCTTGGTAGGTGATGAAATATTCACCTGTTGGTCTAGTAAAGCCCAAAGGAAATGATGGCTAGTTGGAAAGGATCACATGTACCTCTAGACAGAGCTAGGAAAGGCTTCACCCTAAAAGTTTCACCTTGCCAATAACAAATGTCCTCCTCTATGACTCACTCATGGCATTTTTTCCAGAAGAAACTAATCTATATTAAAAGGAGTGCAAAGTATAAGAGGGTATGCATATAACTTCGTCGGGGCTATGGACGCTCACTGGAAGCGAAGCAAGTTCTGTTATGTCGGGGTGACTTCGTCGGGGCTATGGACACTCATTGGCAGCGGAGCGGCACCGTATCAAGGGAATAATAATAACTAAAAAATGTCCTCAAGCCATTGGATTCCTTGCCCGGCTCTTGTCAAAGAAGGGTGTGGGTCACGATAAAAAGGAATGAATTTAGAAAAAGGGTTTAACTCCATAGGCAGATTAGGATTCACAAACCTGGGAAGTTATGTACGCATTGATAGGAAAGGTTATGTTGAAAGGAAAACCATATGGTTTCCCAATCAGCTTTTTGCACCAGCCAAGCCTGAAGGAAGGAGCAAAGATTTATTTTTTTCCCAGAGAAACGCCATTTGTTGAGAACTCAACACACCCTAAAATAATTTGCAAAACCTTTTTCTTTTTGCGTACCACTTTTCATTTTTCTAAGTCAAAGTTTGTATCATGGATGAATGGATTTTTTCTTTTATGTCATTAAACCTTAACATCGGCCATTTTGTTTTGGTTTTGATGGATTGAATTTTTCTAAGTAACAATGTGTGATAGGCCCGAAAAGTGCACGATTTAAAACTTTTTAACAATCTTCGATCAGCAAAATTTGGCCTATCAGATAGTCTTTTAACATCATCGTTACACTTTGGCATCAACAAGATTCAAGAGGTAAATCACAAATATAAAATACTGTTATCGCCGACACATCGTCGGTGTCGACAGAATTCGAGAGATGAAACTGTGAAAACTTTCACTTTAACACTTCGTCGACCATCGATCGTTGATCATCGTAACAATGTCAGTGTCATTAGAATATGGTGCGGAAACAAGACTTATGTCTAAAACAAATCACCGATGTCAAAGAAATGTTTCCCACAAAAAAGGTCAAAATTAACTGCCATGTGTCTTTGTTGTATAAGCAGTTCGTATGACGCGTCATGTTTTCCCTACATCATCTCTTTATGTTCCTCGTGTCATGTTCGTATCTCCAAGTCACCATTTCCATGTCATCACTATACGGAGTTTTGGGTCGACATTAGAGATTTTGGCTAAAGGTATCAACGAAAAATGTTAAAGAAACGTGTCGACGTTGAACCACTCGTTTCCTATTGGTAGACTGATAGGGCATCATATGACGGGGGTTTCCATCGAAACTTCCAGATTCTACATTGGTGATCCTAACCGCTCTATGCTTTGGTTCCATTTCAAGACCCTACCCTTTTTCCCCTGACGTCGATCATACCAGTGTTTCAAATATGAGAAGGCTTGATAGGTTGATGGGATAATTTTGGTAGGCATAAGATCGGATTTTGTTATTTAAGAGGCTAATTAATGTTTCACGCAGCCCACGTTACTATCCCACACGTCAACCAAACAGTAGAAGTTTGAATCTGTTGATGAACTATGAAGTAACCCTCTACTACGCCACCAGTCTGCATTGCATTTAATCCTGAGCATGGTTCAGATTTAGTGATGGATTGTGTAGGGCACATTTACACCCTTGAATTTAAGAACTGTTGTGACAAGGTAAGTATGCTCTCCATTTAAATTACAAAGACATATTCAAACGAGCCATTTTGTGCACAAATATTTTGAGATTGTGGTTAAGACAAGAAGAATGAACAAAGGTCATGACCACTTGTCAAGGTTAGAACATGGAGAAGAGCCTACTAGTTTGGAGGAAATAGTGTCAGATGCACAGTTGTTGGCCATTAGAAATATTGATGATTACTTCGTGGAGATAGTCCAGTTCTTATCAATAAGAATGGCACCGAGTGAATATACAATCACCCAAAAGAAACAGTTGGTAGTGCACATTGCAGACTTTTCACTTATAGTTGGACAGTTATACAAGATGGGGCCTGATGAGATATTGAGGAGGTGTGTTATGGAGACAAAGCGACTATTGATCCTCGCAGAAGCTCATGAAGGCATTGCAGAAGGACACTACGCAGGGAAAGCAACAGCACAAAAGGTTCTCAGAGTTGGCCTTTGGTGGCCTACCTTGCACAGAGATGCTAAGGACTATTACAGAGCCTATGATGTATGCCAAAGAGTTGGAAAATCGTTAAGAAGAGATGAAATGCCTTTAGTACTGCAACTAACCCTACAAGCATTTGAGAAATGGGCCATTGATTTCATGGGACCTATAAACCCACCAGGGAAGCGCACAGGAGCCAGATACATAATCACTGTGACAGAGTACTTGACCAGATGGGTTGAAGCAAGAGTAGTTAAGGACTGTAGTGCAACTACAGTTGCGTGCTTCATATTTGATGACATCATAACTAGGTTTGGATGCCCGAAGATCCTTATGAGCGATCAAGGCACACATTTCATCAATAAGACCATTGAATCCTTAACTGAGATCATCAGAAGAGCACACCCTACAATCAACAAGAAAATGGGACCGTTGAAGAATTCAACACGATTTTGGAGACAGCGCTGACGAAGATTTGCAGTGTGAACAGGGATGACTAGGATTTAAGAGTACCCGCAATACTATGGGCCTATAGAACCACTTGCAAGAAGATGACCATGAAGACTCCCTTTAAGTTGGTCTATGGTATGGAAGTCATTTTCCCTATGGAATATTTGGTTCCAAGCTTAAGAATCGTCGCCTTTACATATATGGATGACACTGGCATTGTTCAAGAGAGTCTCGCACAGTTGGTCGAACTAGAAGAAGATGGATTTATTGACGGATATCATCAGCAGGTACAAAAGGAAAGAGAAAAATCCTACCATGACAGACACATCAAGAAGAAGGCATTTAAGTAAGGTGATTTGGTTCTGGTATATGACAGTAAGTTCATGAAGCACCCAGGGAAGTTCAGAACGCATTGGCTTGGGCCATATGAGGTTGCCTATGTTACAGAAGGAGGAGTTGCGCAGTTGAAGACTTTGAATGGAGAATGGAAGGAAGGTTTGGTGAACGGGAGTCGGTTGAAATTGTATTATGACAACTCGTTGCCTTGCAACTCTCATTAACAACATATGGAAAAGGTTCTAGGTACCAAGTGTAGTTGAAACTGGGTACCAAACACAGAAAATACAGTCTGCACAAGGAAGGGAGGGATAGAGCAGAAAGCATAGGCTGCTTCCCGCAGCCTAAACACAAAGAACCTCAAAAGGACCAGAATTGAAGTGCCTCGGGATGAGTCACGGGTGAGTGTTGGGGGCCTGTTGGCCCTTGGGTATGGAAGTAAGCGAAGATTAAAGCAGAAAAGATGGAATGTGAACTGCGTGGAGGACACATTGACTGATACTGGGTTGAAGTGAGCAAAAGAGCAGAAAAGACGGTGCGAAGTAAGAGAAAGCAAGTTGTTGGACTAGGAGATTGAGGATGACAGATCAGCAAGGAAGATGGATCGTCGACAACTCAACAAGTATAAAAAGACATCGTTGGATGCTTTTGAGCACCGCGTGAGAAGAAGGGAAAGACAGGTTAGCGAAGCCCTGAAAATGCGGGTCAAGTTGACCTATGGTTTTAGACACCTAGGGTTTTGGTATCTAGGGTTTTGACACTTAGGTTTCACCCTAAGGATGTCTGAGAGCTATTGTAATGTATAAATGAAGGTCTAAAGGACCCAGGATGGGTTGGTGCTAAGTTGGTTAAGAGTTCATTGTTATTGTGAGAATGAGTGATTACTACTGTGTGAGAAACAAGTGTTGGTGTGAGGGCCTTATGTATTGTAATATCTTCAACTAGGTGCAAAGATCAACCCTGCAACTAGGTGCGCAAGGAGGGGAGAGAGATAGAGATATGTAGGCTAAGAGCGTAGATAAGAACTGTATCCTTCCATCTTAATATATTATAAAGCACACTTCTATGGACGTAGCCATAGGGAGAGGGTGAACCACGTACATCTTTGTGTTGTGTGTGATTGATGTTGTGTTCTCATGTTTATGGATATATTGTTATTGCATTATTGTGTTAGATCTGAAAGATAGTTATGCGAAGTAGATCTAAGCTGGCAATTGATATCTAGATGATGTGTTTTTCTTGTATTGGATCCACGTTGTATTTCGTTGGTTGTAGACATCTGTGTCCTGCAACCCACCATAGCTACTTCGAGTGAGACTGCATCTGCCTCACAGGTGTTGCCGAAAGGGCCAGTAGTTAGGGCTTGTTGTTGCACTCTTGGAGCTGAACCCTGGGTCTGCCTCTCTGCCAACAATTGGTTCTGTTGTCAGGACTAGAATCTTCTTGAGGGAATATCAAGGTGGTTTCAATCGAAGACAGAGATTCAAAAGTGGATAGAGGATCAAGAAAAGTACTTCTTTGAATCCCAGAACAAGAGCCGTAATATTAGTACAAAGGATTGGTTGGGAAGATATATTTTTATTTATATACACAAGATTTTATTTGGAGGAATTCATCAGAAGTTATATGAGTGGCTAGCTAGGTTAGCAGACACCCAATTTGAGATCAGATCAATACCACCTGTGGTTTGGACATCGGTGTTGATCAACAAGGTCAAGAGAGTTGATAATGCCATGTCAAGAGTAGTAGATCATTGGTTTGATAGTACCATTGGAGGGTATATCACCGAGTTTGTTGTTGACAGAGTAGAGTCATATATCCAAGCCAAGAGGTATTTCTTTAAGGGACCTAGGGGAAAAAAATTTACAATTTATGAAGTTGAGGAGCAAGATGATATTACATGAGAAGAACATCTTGAAGATACAGTAATTGGTTGGATTGAAAGAGATAATGTTCAAGAACTCAGATAGCTACAGCGACATAGAGGCTGGACATACGTGCAGTGGGAGAGCGTTCGTAGAAGTCCCTCTTGCGAGCATGTTTAAGCAGAACTACGGGGACGAGGGTTTCTACAGTGGAGAAGAGGCAAATTTGATAGACGGAGAGCATTCAGAATCCACTAGGGCAGAGGAAGGGAAAGTTGAAGGAACTCGTCGAGAAGAGCCATAAACTTCAGGAACCGCACAGACTATTGAAGTAAGTACCATCATTCCTCTTGTTGTTTTAGCAACTTTAAGAAATCATAGTAATCAGAGTCACCAGAGCGCTCTGAGCACTGTCACTAGCAGTCCACCACATACTCAGTCAGGAAACCTAGGAAGACCTATGGCATATGAGATGAGGTTACCCACCTTTAGAGGAGATGGATCTGAAGATCCTGGTCAGCACTGGTTTTTATGTGAAGTTGTATGGAGTATTAAGAATATCAAAGGCTAAGTTGTTAAACGAGCTCATCTCAGTACTACCCTAAGAGATCGCACATTGATCTGGTACATGAAATTTGTCCAAGGAGCTGCACCAAAATCGTTAAATGTCATTAAGACTACGCAAATTGTTGAATTCAAAAATCCTAAGTCAGAGTCGCAGTGCATTACAGAGCTAAAAGAAATCAAGAAGAGAACAGTTGAACCTGTGTGGGAGTTTGATCAGAGATTTAAGACCTTGACAGACCATTTGAGTTTCCAGATCCCAGATGAGTAGAACAAGGAATGGTTCATTGTTTCCCTCTTACCACACATCAGAGTTCCTCTGATGCAACAGAAAATTTCTTCGCAGGCTAAGGCGTTGGAGATCACCATGAAGTTAGAATTTTCCCCTATGGGAGAATCCAACTCAGGCATGAGTCAAATCTGGAGTCAACTGACTAGCTTATCTCTACAGGTCGAAGATATGAAGAAAGACAAGGGAAAAGATAAAAGAGAAGACATATGGTGTATCAGATGCAAATCAAAAAGCCATGACAAGGAACATTGTCCCTTATTTCATGAATACTTGGCCTCTGGAGCTCTGAGCCCTTTGAAGCAAGTTACCCTACCCTGGTGAGAGGTATGCAGAAATCGACATCGCCATGTGAATGTTACTATCTACAAAAATATGTCCAAACACCCACAAATCTATATTGCACGTTCTGTAAGTCGGTAGGACATGATGACAGGGATGTAGGGCCTATGACCTCATGCATGAAAGGTCGAGGGATATATACAAAATTCAAGGTGAAGTATAGCAAGAAGGAAGCATTGTGCAGTATAATTCCCTGGGAAGAGGAAACTTCAACCCTCACGGTGGATGTAGAGGAAGAGGAAGAGGAGGAGGTATGGGTCGAGGTCAAGGAAATATCATCTGTTACAATTGTGTGAAACCATGACACTTAGAAAGGGATTGTCAGAACCCTTGTACCACTTGCAGCTACTGCAACTCATTTGAACATTTTATCGAATATTGTCGTGTGCTACTAGCCAAACTTCAGGAGAGAGGAGGACCTCAGCAAAACCCGCAAGTGCAACTGATATACGCTGAACCTCACAGAGAGGAACCTAGAGTCATTGTTATCACTAGAGGGGGCATTGTTATAGGAGAATGCATAGCGACCCAAGGAAATAATACAGAAGAATTATGAGTCAGGAAAGCTGCAGAGAAGACACAAGTTTTTGATGCAAAGAAATAAAAACAAATATTTGAGGAGGCAAGAAAAGAATTCGGGAGAGACCAAGGTTCTTCATCGAAGACACGACCAGAAGTAAGAGAATGTGGAATGCCTCTGGCATTCGATCAGTCTTCCTTGCCAGGAGAAGGAAAAGAGGTAAGCAAGCTCATGGAATTCTTATATACTTGTATTAATTTGATTCAGGATGAAAGCGTTGTACAAGAGCTACAAATTTTAATCAGACAATACGAATTAGGAAAGATAGATCCATATTTGAATAGAGAAGTACTCCAAGTCTCTAAAAAGAGAAGGAAAAATAAGGAACTACACTTGAATGCTCAAATTGGAGAGTATGATATAGACTATGTAGTCCTCGACTTAGGGTCAGAGGTCAATGTCATGACGAAGCAGACCTGGGCACTAATGGGAAAACCTAATTTGATCTACTCCCTATCAGGTTTAGGATGGCTAATCAGCAAGTTGTATCCCCTTTAGAAGATTGCAACATGTCCCTGTGGACATCGACGGAGTAAAGAAGTTTGCAGACTTTGAGGTGATTGAGATAGTTGATGATAGTTATCCTTACCCTGCACTGTTAGGAATTGATTGGGCTTTCAATAATTCCACTGTGGTTGATTTAAAGAAAAAAAGAATGACGTTTGAAGGAGATGGCCTTAGGTTCATTGCACCTTTGTATCCCAACGAAGGTCAGAGATACACAGAACCCATCAGGGAAGAAGACCGTGCATGTGAACTAGAAAACATATACAAATTAACAGCCAGACAGCAGGATTACACTAATCCTACGGCGGATGGGAACCTAAGTTGGCGAAGTGACAACGCATGTTCATCAGATTCAAAAGAAGCACTGGAGAACTGGAAGAAAAAAATGTATGAAGTATCTATAAGGAGATGTGCTAGATTAACCAGAGAAGTTCGTTGGATCAGCACAACAGTAAGTAACTTGCCCACCTTCAATGGTCTAAATAATTTAGAAGATTTCTTGTTGGAATTTGAAGAAAATGTACCAATACAACAAAGATTGTTGGAAATAGATGAGGCCCTGAAAGAAACCCCGGAAAGATGGTGGGGGACACACAAAAACAACATTAAGGAATGGGTACAATGTCGCACTTTGATGACAGTGAGGTTTTCAGAGCAAGTAGAAGGCTGTGAAGTTAGGTACACAGGTCGAAGGTGTCCGAAGGACCATGTGTGACATTGTGAGGAAGCCTAGAGAAATATTCTTTAAGAGCAATGCGTGCACAAATTCATCAACACACTGGATACAACCCCTGTCAATTGGTACCTACAAGCTGAACTATGCTTCGTCACTGCAGATTGGGAAGGTATGACCTAGAATTTTGTAATTACCTTTTTGTTTGAAAGCCAATATCCTAAAGTAGATCAAGCATTATAGATTGTAAGACAGAAAGTATTTAAGGAGGCACCTAGCCTCCATTTGGAGCAAGAAGAGGACGAATGGACTATGTCTCTCCAGAAATTGCAAGGATATTACAATATCAATGTTGACAAAGACGATGATCCTAGGAAGGTGAACATCATCGAAATAGAAGGCCAAAGAGACATAGAAGGACTAGGAGTTGAGCTACATTTCATTGGACAGACGATCAAGATCAAGAAATTCAACATTGGAGCAGAGAAAACACTGAAGCTTGCAAATGTTGGAGATTATTGGGATGTTTCCACTATTGACAAGATCACATAGTTACTGCAAGAATATCAGGACTTGTTTCCAACCAAGTTCACTGATATGAAGGGCATTAAAGGGCCCATGGGAGAGATGAGGATCCCTTTGAAACCAGATGCAAGGCCATTCAAACAGAGACACTACAGATTCAACCCTAAATATAAGGAGAAAGTGAAGATTGAACTTGACAGAATGTTGGAAGCAGGAATCATACAACATGTTGAAGAGTGAGAGTTGATTAGCCCTATGGTGGTACAAGACAAGAAGATAGGAGAAACCAAGATCTTCGTAGATCTCCGAAAGTTGAATGATGCATGTTTGCATGACCCATTCCCTATCACCATTTACTGACGAAGTGTTAGATAATGTAGGAGGACAGGAGGTATATTCTTTTACAGATGGATTTTCAGGATACCATCAAATCTGTGTTGCCAAGGAAGATTGCCATAAGACCACATTTGCAATAGAATGGGGATCCTACTAGTATACAGTGATGTCGTTTGGATTGAAGAATGCCCCAGCCATCTTTTCCAGGGTGGTGGTCGAAGCGTTCAAGGATTTTTTACATAAATTCCTGGAAGCATATTTTGATGATTGGATTGTTTTTAGCTTATTACAAAATCATATTGAATGTTTAAGACTAATGTTGGATAAGTGCAGACAGTGTCAAGTTGCCTTGAACTTGAAGAAGTGCATCTTCTTTTCACCCTTTGGATTGTTGTTAGGTCATATTGTGTGTAAGCAGGGACTGTTGGTAGACCCATCTAAGGTTTCTATTATAGTTGATCTAGCCCCTCCTACTTCAGTTAGATAGCTGCGCACTGCACTGGGACACACTAGACACTACATGAAGTTCATTAAAGGCTATGCACAGATCACAGCACCCATGGAGAAGATTTTGAAGAAAGATTGTCAGTTTAATTGGACAGAAGAATGCCAACAGAGCTTCGACACACTGAAACAGAAAATGGTTACTGCGCCTATTCTAGTTTTCCCAGATTGGAGCAAGGAATTTCACGTAAATGTCGATGCATATTCTATTCCATTAGGAGTTGTGTTAGCACAACCAAGAGTTGGAGATATTGACCACGCATTAGCCTTTTCTACTAGGAAGCTATCTACAACTCAAATTAATTACACCACCACTCAGAGAGAAGGAGAGAGAAGGGTTAGCCATGGTGTATGTGTTGCATAAGTTTTGCCACTACTTATTGGGAGGACACTTTAAAATGTTTATTGATCACTCCGCGCTAAAATACCTAGTCAACAAGCCAGTCTTGGGGGGGATAATATGCAGATGGCTTCTACTATTCCAGAAATATGATTTTGAGATTGTGGTTAAGCCAAGAAGAATGAACAAAGGTCATGACCAGTTGTCAAGGTTAGAATATGGAGAAGAGCCTACTAGTTTGGAGGATACATTGTCAGATGCCCAATTGTTGGCCATTAGAAATATTGATGATTACTTCGTGGAGATAGTCCAGTTCTTGTCAACGAGAATGGCATAGAGTGAATATACAATCACCTAGAAGAAATAGTTCGTAGTGTGCACTGCAGACTTTTCACTTATAGCTAGACAGCTATACAAGATGGGGCCTGATGAGATATTGAGGAGGTGTGTTATGGAGACAGAGCGACCATTGATCCTCGCAAAATCTCATGAAGGCATCGTAGGAAGACATTACGCAGGGAAAGAAACAACACAGAAGGTTCTTAGAGCTAGCCTTTAGTGGCCTACCTTACACAGAGATGCTAAGGACTATTACAGAGCCTATGATGTATGCCAAAGAGTTGGAAAACCATCCAGAAGAGATGAAATTCCTTTAGTACCACAACTAACCCTACAAGCATTTGAGAAATGGGCCATTGATTTCATGGGACGTATAAACCCACCAGGGAAGCACACAGGATCCAGATACATAATCATTGTGACAGAGTACTTGACCAGATGGGCCGAAGCAAGAGAAGTTAAGGACTGTAGTGCAACTACAGTTGCACACTTCATATTTGATGACATCATAACCAAGTTTGGATGCCTGAAGATCCTTATCAGCGATCAAGGCACACATTTCATCCATAAGACCATTGAAGCCTTAACTGAGGAATTTGTAGTCCATCATCAGAAGAGCACACCCTACCATCCACAAGAAAACAGGACAGTCGAAGCATTCAATAGGATTTTGGAGACAACACTGATGAAGATTTGCAGCGTGAACGGGGATGACTGGGATTTCAGAGTACCCGCAGTACTATGGGCCTACATAACCACTTGCAAGACACTGACCATGCAAACTCCCTTTAAGTTGGTCTATGGTCTGGATGTCATTGTCCCTATGGAATATTTGGTTCCAAGATTAAGAATTGTCGCATTTACAGATATGAATGAAAATGGTGTTATTCAAGAAAGGATCATGCAGTTGGTCGAACTAGAAGAAGATAGATTTATTGTCGGATATCATCAGTAGGTACAAAAGGAAAGAGAAAAAGCCTACCATATCAGATACATCAAGAAGAAGGCATTTAAGCAAGGTGATTTGGTTCTGGTATATGACAGTAAGTTCATGAAGCACCCAGGGAAGTTCGGAACGCATTGGCTTGGGCCATATGAGGTTGCCTATGTTACAGAACGAGGAGTTGCGTAATTGAAGACATTGAATGGAGAATGGAAGGAAGGTTTGGTGAACGGGAGCCGGTTGAAATTGTATTATGACAACCTGCTGCCTCACAGCTCTCATTAACGGCATATGGAAAAGGGTCCAGGTACCAAGTGTAGTTGAAACTAGGTACCAGAGACAGAAAAGATAGTCTTCACAAGGAAGGGAGGGATAGAGCAGAAAGCACAGCCTGCTTTGCCTAGCCTGAAGACGAAGAAAATCAGAAGGACCAGACCTAAAGTTTCTCGGGACGATTCATAGGTGAGTGTCGGTGACCTGTTGGCCCTTGGCTATGGAAGTAAGCGAAGATTAAACTAGAAAAGACGAAATGTGAACTATGCGGAAGACACAGTGACTGATATTGGGTCAAAGTCAGCAGGAGAGAAGAAAATATGGTGTGAAGTAAGAGAAAGAAAGTAGTTGGATGATGAGATTGAGGATGACATATCAACAAGGAATATGGATCATGGACAACTCGGCAAGTAGAAAAAACCATTGTTGGATGCTTTGGAGCACCACGCGATAAGAAGGGAAAGACAAGTTGGTGAAGCCCTGAAAATATGGGTCAAGTTGACCTAGGGTTTTAGACACCTAGGGTTTTGGTATCTAGGGTTTTGACACTTAGTTTTCAACCTAAGGATGTCCAATAGCTATTGTAATGTATAAATTGTTGGAATATTGGTTGTTGCCATTGATGTCAACCCTAGTCATGGGTTTTGGACCACAAGATTGATGAAGGTATTTGGACATGAAGAAATACATCATGTTGTTTCCGGTGGTATGTGGCATGTCATGTGGATCCTCATGGTTCAGGAGAAATGAATTTTTGAAGATGACAATGTGAAATGAAGAAGGAAGTACATTTAGGCCCTAAAGATAATTAAAGAAAAGAATTACAAAATAAGAAAGTGTCAGGTCGGCTCTAATGTTAAAAGGAAGTGACATAAATGGTATAAATAAATATCACTATACATTCATTTTGATACACAAGTCAAATTTCAGAGGAAATCATAAGTAAAGAAGGTCGGATTTCAAGGGAGGATGAAGTCTTTTGGTGATGTGTTCTAAGGTATGTTATTTTCAGTTCATCTTACCATTTTTGCTATAAATTTTTTTCTAGAATGATTCAGATGGTGAAATTACTATGGTATTGAGAATACATATCAAGGTACATGTGGTAAAATTTTCAGCTCTTTATTCGCTACAATTATGGAGATACACTCTATGGAAGATAGGGGTTTTTACCAGTCCTGAAGCTAGTCAAAAAACAGGTGTTCTGGGTAAAATAGTCATAACTTCTTCATAGAGAATCCAAATGAAGTGGGACATATTGTAGTTTCTTGTGTGCAAGTTTCAGAATCTGATGTTAAATATTGAGCGCGGGGCATTCTATACAATTTCGGTCTCCTGAATAAACCATAATTGAACAAGGTCTACCATTCTCTCTATAACCTATTTTTGGGGAGGATTCAAGGATTGAAACTTGGAGGAGTTTCAGATAATACATTGAGTAATATTATCTATAGGATCAGAGTATTCCAAGAATTGAAGAACTTCATAAATTGAAGAAGTCTCGGGAAGCATTATCAAGTTCTATGTGATGGTTGATTGATGGTGATGATTTAATGTAAAGTTTTATTATCTCTCATATATTCTTGGGTGGAAGGAAGGGGCAAGGATGGAGAGTTAAAATCTCTCTTGATATTGGAGGATTGTATCTTCCTCTTGGAGTTTTATCCCTCCCTTT